>JAHRIK010000036.1:0-193457 GCA_020085045.1 Pythium oligandrum | reverse complement strand
CACGGAATGGCTCCTTCGCGCTTCTCGAGCTGGTTCTGCTGGCGCAGACGACAGAAGACCTGGATGTTCGTGCGCTCGCCGCTGCCCACAGCCGTGACGCTCGCTCGTCGACTCGTGTCGTCCATGGCTTCTCGTCTCAAGCCGTGACTGGGCCCAAGTGCCCATGACGCACCGAAGAGCTCTTCTGGGCTAAGATGTCGCCTCAGATAATGTATCCATATTTATTCCACAATCAAAAACGTTCCTTCCAACGTCCACGCATTTGATTGGCTCCTATTTCTGAGTCCATTGTACCCTTCAACCGGTACCCTCCGCTTCACCATGTACCAATGTATCGGTACACCTTAGCTCTTGGTCGGCATTTATCGACAAAAGCGGCGGGAAGAGATGAAGCGTCGTCGGCCACTCGCCGCGTCCGTTCCTGGGCGATTGCGCCGTTCATTCCACGGTCTCTCGCGGCGACAGCATGCATCGCGGGACGCCCTCTTCGTCCGCGTCGAAGCGGTCGACGGCGACCGAGCGCACGACGAGAACCACGCCTTCCAGTACGCGTCCGGCCAAAGCGTCGCCGGCCACTTCATCATCGACGCCAGCGATCACCAAGCGCCTCGTGATCGGCGAGGCCGTGTGGGTGCAGTCGCGCGCGCCGCGGCAGCTGCCGTGACGCCGGCCAAGCGCACCACCGACGACCCACAGGCCGTTGCGGCGAGCGTCCCTCGTCGCGGGAAAGTGCAGCGCCTGCGCTCGAGTGGCGCCATTGACATCTACTATGAGAACGGAGAAGTGGAGGAACGCGTGGGGAAAGAGCGCATCGCTACGGATGCGCGCGCGTTTGCGACGCCTGCGTCCGCTGCCACGCGAAGCAAGCCGACGAGTGCATTCGTCGAGCCAGCCAGTACGGTCCCGTCGGTCGGTCGGTCGGCGCGTCTTCATCGCGCGCGGATGACCCGCCGACGTTCTTCACGCCGTCGTCAGCGCGACGAGCCAAGACTGCGGACGCCACGCGAGCTGACCGATCGGCCACGCGCGCTCCGCTGCAGAGTGCCGGGCTGTCACGAGGTAAGTATGTCGACATGAGTGACGCCCTGGACGAGAACCAGTCCAAAGTGCTCGAGATCCTCGAGTCCATCCAAGCCAAGCGAGACGACGCGACTGCTGTGGTACGTACACGCGGCTGGGCTTTGATGCGCTCGTTCTTAGTGTCTCTTTCCCTTGGGATGTTCGTAGAAAAACGCGTTCTCGCAGCTTCTTCGTGTATTGCGTGCGGCGCCACAGGTGACCGCTGAGTGTGTGCGCAACAGCGCGGCGAGTATCTTCTGCTTGAGACGATCCGTGCGCATGCGTCGCATGCCGTGTTAGTGTGTTATGGATGCGTGTTGGTGCGCAAGCTCTGTCATCTGAGCATCGAAGCCACCGAGATCTTTGTACAGGAACAGATCGTGCCGCTGATTGTCGAGGCGTTGCGTCGTTTCCCGGAAGATGCGATTCTCCAAGCATCTGTCTGTGGTGCTCTTGCCGTGTTGGCCCAGTCGAGTAACCCCAGCAAGCACCAAATGCTGCACAACGACCTCCACGTCGTCTCACTTGTTTTGGTCGCGCTCAACATCCATCGCGAGTTCTCCAATCTGACGCGTCAAGTACAGATCTACGCGTGTGAAGTCCTCACAGAGTTGTGCGACTACGGCGGTCGATCTACAGCAAGTGCTATTCTAGACACCAGTTCTTCGTCAACTGATCTCTCGGCCATGGAGTTACTGGCCTCGCTGCTTCGACAAGGGATTGCCCACGAAGACAAGAAAGTCACGTGTGCATTCTGCACAATGTTGTTATGGTACGTACCGGCTCCAACAGCTGGAGACGGAGTCCAATCTCTAATGGGATGAATTGTGCGTTGTAGTCTTGCAGCGAATAGTGCTGAAGCGGCCCTCAGTCTCCGTCAGCTTGGTGCCATCTCGGATCTCTCCGTAGTTATGGCCAAGTACCCTGTGGACGACGGCATCATTCGATTCTCAGCTGCTGCTCTCACAGAAATCGCAGCTACCAGTCTCCAGCACTCTCCGTCCAAGCGTGTAGTTCAGACGCTCGCGTGATCCTCGAAGATGATGTGTGTCAAGCACCAACTCGCACAAGAGACCCATCCCCCACACCAGGACGAAGTCGATCTCCACTACATCAAAGCTCTCGTCTGCTTCTCGTGATTCCAAGCCCCGAGAGTCACGGACTCGAATGCGCGCGCCTTCACCATCATCGGGAGCAACAAGAGGCCGATCCAAGTCACCACCACGTCCATCTTCTCGAGCAAATGACGCCAAGGGACCGTTTGCGCAGTTCGCCTCCAACGTGGGGAAGGCACCTGTGATGCCAACGACGACCAACACAGGAGGAAACGAGTATGCAGGGTCGTCCTTACGAATGGGCACCGAAGACGCGCGGTGACTTGTCCAAGACTACAAAGAAGAAGGTCACAAAAGCTGGTGAAGAGCGAGAGAAGTTGCTGTTGAAGACGTACGGTAACGCAAGTGCTGCTGCCAAATCCACAGCCACTCGTACTGGCGCACGTCAACCACCCCAATCAACAATCGCGGCGAACGAACTGAATGCCGCTCGCGTTGCATCTCCACTGCATAATAATTTCGTGCTTGGTGTTGACACCGGTTCAAGATTTGTCGTTCCACCGCCACTGGCATCGACACAAGGCGAGGGTTCCCAGGGACGTCTAACCCGCACGAACTCTGGCCGATTGCAGCCGATTCCAGTGGAGAAGATCAAGTTTTCCTCCAGTCGTGCCACGACTCCAGCAGCATCCACCAACGCGACGACCATTGCCGCTGAGCCGGCAGTCGTGGTAACCAAGGTATCAAGTGACGGTAACAAGCCACGGCGCTCTCGTGTCGTTAGCGAAGCCAAGAAACGTCTCGTAGCAGCTCTTCCAGTGGAACCCGTCGGGCTAGCTCGCCGAATCAAGCAAAACGTCACGACTCGGGGAATCTAGACGTAGCTTTCAGGAGGATGATGCGGATACCTGATCCAGAGCTGACGATACCACCACCTCAGATCGACACGGATCACGATACAATGGCGCTGCGTGATTTGCCCAGCAGCTGCTCAAGGAGGAGGCGAGGATATCGTCGTTACTAGAGACTACTTCGACGAGTCCCAAGTCTCCTGGCCGCATGACATTCTCCGACAAGTTGCACAAGATGATCGAAATCGCCGAGTCGTCGATGTTTGAGCCTAGAAGTTCTGTCGAACAGCAACAGGAGGAAGAGCTTGTGGTAAAGAAGGACAATGTAGGTGGTGGCGTGGCTCTGCCAGCTCTGAACACCAAGACCTCGACAGCAGCTGAGCCCAAGCATTCAGGAGATCAAAAGTCTTCCGCGAGCTAAGTCAGGCGGATACAAGGACACTCGGACACGGATACCGCATCGCAAATCGCTTCGATCGTCGACTGAAGCAAACAACCAGTCAAGTAATGAGGCGTCTACGTTGCCAGATCAATGCGCGCGTGCCTTTTGGGTTCGACTCTCAAGAATCACTACTCGTGGCAAATCACGACCTGGTCCAGAGAAAGTCGAGAACGAGATCGCTACCCAAGGCGTCGACGACGCGGTGTTGGAGCAGATCGAGCTACCAGAGATTCTCCCGTCGGCTAATTTGTCTCTATCTCATGATCATACTCAGAGCGATAGTCAACCGGATTCGCCCAAGATTGCTGAGGAGATTGTGTGTGAACCGGCTGTTGAGATCCCACAAGAAGAACCACAGGTTCTTTCTGCCGAGGAGATCCCAGAAGATGTTATCGAGGTAGCTGAGTCCCCAGTGGCTCGTGCTTCTCAGCCTGGAGTGTCAGATGAAGAACCATCCATTGTGGCCGAAGAGATTGTCTCGTCCGCAGAGAACGAGGAAACGAAGGCCGCCCCGGTAGAGGTGCAAGATATTCACGAATCTGTGGTGTTTGGTGAAGAAGAAGAAGTGACGGAGTCGACTCTCCCGGGTGTTGATGAAGCCGCGCCGGCAGAATCACGAGAAACGACACCTCGCGTCGATGTATCTGCGGACAACCAAGTGTCTGTCACGGAGGGAGATGCCAAGTCGTCGATGGTGGCTGACGCAGTCTCCGAGTTCCCAGTTGAAGAGGCAGAACACGGCGATCTCCTCCTCCCAGTCGACTCGAATCTGTCACACGACGAGCCATGGGAGAACACAGTCGACAAGACGGTGGAAGTTTCGGTTGCAGATTTTCCAGCTGAAGAGTCAGACGTTGTGGATGATACTGTGGAGAAGGTGCCTGACGAATATCATGACGACACATTTGAGTTTGTCGAGAGTGGTGATCATGCAGAACCTCCTCCGTGTTCTCCAGCCCAAGTCCAAGTCGAGGAGACAGAAGTCGTCGTTCAAATGCACGTTGATGCCTTCCGTGACGCTTATGAAGGCATTGTGGTGTCAGCAGTGGATAGTGCACTTGCTGTGGTCGGTATCGTTTGGCTTAAAGCGTCATGTGATGGTGTTGTGGAGGATGTCGGTGAGGCTCAACAGACTCCTACTGTCGAAGACGTCAAGCTGGGACCTGAGCCAAACAACCAGGAAGAAGAAGAGGAGGAATCCCCAGAGATTTCTGTGCACGCGTCGATTGCCGCTGGCACGGTCACGAGCGCAATCATCGTCACTGCTTTGCAGCATGTTGTGGATTTACTTGCGACACCGGAAGTGTTGGCTCAAACTATTGTGAACTCGGCTGTCGATCAAGTTGCTTTGGGCATCGAGTCGGTGGCAGAGTCGGTGTCAACGGCAGACGTGCAAGACCATCAAGCAGTAACTGACTGGGAGATAGTTCAACGGGTTGAAGACGACTCCTCTCTGGCAAACAGAGTTGACAAAGAAGTGATGGAGAAGGTTGAGTCCGCACCAGAAGGTGAAGAAGATGTGCAAGATGAGGGTGAGTCTGAAGCTCTTTCGGTCCGCATGTCGATTGAGATCCGACGGGTCGTCACCGCAGTGTTGGCTGTCTCCATGGAGAATGTTCTTGAGGGTCTTCGCCAGTACGCGACTGTGCAGCGGTCTCCACGTGGGGATGCACGGACTGCGGAGCCTGATCTGGCAACGGTCGCTGCTGTCGAGGCGGCCGTGAATGCCCTGGTGATGTCGTGCGTTGCTGAGAACACCACCAAACTGCGGGAGCTGAACGAAGAGAAGACGATGTCTTCACCACGGAGTGAGGAGTATCCAGTGAGTCAGGCCAGTCACGATGAGATTAGTGCTTGCGTTCGTCCGAGGCAAACGTTGACGAAACCGAAGGAACCAATGTGTTCTGTCCAAACAGCGATCGCGATTCGTCGTTGCGTGGATGGTATCCTCGCGCTGTCGCTGTCAAATGTTGTCGACCATCTTCGAATAGAGGCGGATGCCACGAAGAAGGATACGTCGGTTGTTGAGCCGCAGTTGGTGCCTGACGTGACTGTGTCGTCAGTGTTGATTCCAGATATGATTGTGGATGCGTTGGAGAGTGTAATTAGCTCGATTGTTGTGGATGGTAAAGACGATGCGTTCAAGGTGGAAGTGCTGAACGAGAAGCAAGGCGAGACCGAGGACCAAGTGCTCAAGACGGAGGTGCCTGAAGTGGATGAGAACCAGAACCAATACGAGGAAGATGAGGAAGAAGTTGGCATCTCGGTGCCAATGGCGATTGCGATTCGTCGCACTGTGAACGGGTTGATTGCTGTTTCATTGGAGCACGTCGTCAGTCGTGCGAAGGAAGAGACGTTCGACAACAAGTGCGCGGAGACTCCATTGGCGACGATAGAGGAAGTGCCGGTGCTTGAAGAAGAGGAAGGAGAAGTGATCTCGGTGGCGATGGCGATTGCGATTCGGCGCTCTGTGAATGGAATGATTGCTGTTTCATTGGATCACGTTGTGAGTCGCCGGACAGAAGAGGCGTTGGGTAACAGCCGCATTGAGGCTACGATGCCGCCGATTGCGGAAGCACCGATGCTTGAAGAAGAAGAAGAGGAAGAGGAAGGAATCTCCGTGGCTGGCGATCGCGCGTCGCTCTGTGAATGGAATGATTGCCGTTTCATTGGATCACGTCGTAAGTCGCCTGACAGAAGAGGCGTTAAGTAACAACCATGTTGAGACTCCATTGACGTCAAGCATTGAACCACCACCTGTCGAATCAGAAGATGATGTCCCATGCAAAAGTGAACCTTCCGAGCCAGCTGGCCATGGCGTTGAAGAACGCGGGTTTCGAGATGAAGTCACGCCAGTGGAAGACGAACCTGAGTCTTGCGATGTGGCTGAGCCTGAGCATGGCGGGGTTGACGCAGAAGAAGATCTTTCGGTGCACATATCGATCACTGTCCGTCAGAATGTGGCTGCGATTGTCGCCTTGTCACTCCAAAATGTGCTTGCTCAGATGCAACTGGCACAGGCTTCGCCACGTCCTGTTCCTATTGCTGATGACGCAGAGTCGGCTAATGCGGTGTGAGTGAAGCATCCGCACTAACACCCACAGGAATCTTGCTGGCTCCTGTGCTAGAAGCGGAAGTTGAAGCTGCGGTTCTAGAAGCAATTCAGAGTGTTATCGCTCAGATGCATGACGAAGTCGCAGTGGTTCACGAAGGTCAAGTCGCTGCAGGCACGGATTACGAAGAAGAGGTGGGTTTGGCTGACTTGGTTCCCAAACTTCCCCTGCAGCTAGTAGAAGAAACGGTTGATGATGTGGTTCCCGAGGTATCGATTCAGATGGCAATCGCAATTCGCTGGGCTGTGAGTAGCCTTATCGGTGTCGCAGTCGAGAAGATTCTTGCCGAAGCAGCAGTTGTTCACCCCAGTGCCACCAGCCGCTGCTACCGAGTCAGCAAACCCCAATGGAGAAGTTGCGCTAACGCTGGACCAGCACACTGTCGAGGAGAAGGAGTATGCCATCCCGCATGTTGATCAGGCCGTCAGTGACAACGAGGAGGAAGGCATATCGGTTGAGATGGCGATCGCGATTCGACGCACAGTGGATGCTGTAATCGGCATCGCGGCGTCTAACCTCATAACGCAGGTCCTCTCGCGTGCGGAAGAGGAAGGAATTAGTCGTGATGTTTGTATGACGGTGCTTGCAACGCCACGGACACAAGAAATTGATATGACCGCGGTGATTGCTGATTTACCTCGATCTGGTTTAGTTGAAGGCGAGGCTGAGAAGGACCAAGTCGAAGAAGTGCCAGTCCAAATGGCGATCGCAATCCGACGCG
Organism: Pythium oligandrum; assembly: GCA_020085045.1. Taxonomy (NCBI): domain Eukaryota; phylum Oomycota; class Peronosporomycetes; order Pythiales; family Pythiaceae; genus Pythium; species Pythium oligandrum. The sequence continues at coordinate 186,216 of JAHRIK010000036.1, read as the reverse complement.
TTGTCAATGGCTTGATCGGTGTCTCAGTCGAGTCAGCAGTGGCAGAGATTATGCAGACTCGGCGTCCAAGTCAGGTGGTGATAACTCCTTCGGAGGAGCGTTCGACAGGTCAAGATACCGGCTCTCTGGAAGAACCAGAAGACATGGGAGTTGCATCGCTGAGTGCTCAAGCTGTAGGAGAAGTTGAAATCAAGTCTTCAGTTAGCTCCAAAGCTACAACGTTAGTCCCAGGTCAGAGTAAAGAAAGCTTGCTCGAGCCACAGATCGGAGAAATCGAGACAACCGATGCTGAAATCATTCTGGCAGCCTTGTCCGAGATGGTTGTACGAGTGGAATCTGAGGGAGAGTCGATTTCAGTGGTTGATGTGGCTGCTGTTGAGGAGCTGGATACACAAAAGAATGCCCAGTGTCTGAGACCGACCTTGTCACTGCATTGCCGAGTGACTCGACGATGGATTTGATGGATACCACTGGTGATGCTACAAGCAAAGAATTGCGAGTTGAGTACGAGCACGTGCAAGGTGCGAGCCATGTTGACGGTACGCCAGCGCCTGCAGTCGGTGACGAATGTATTTCAAGTGAGGATGTGCGTTGCGAGGAACTCGAGGTTGTCACCTATGACACACCTAGTCACAGATGTTGAAAGCAACTGTGACGCCATCGATGGAGAAAACGTCGCTCAAGTCCTATCGAAGCTGGTCATTGAAGTGGAGAGACGCGATGCAGCAGTGGCTTTCGAAGCCAGCACCTCGTCGTCGACCGAAGCAGAAGCGCAGACGAAAAGTATCGAGGAGACCCAGTCTGACGACGTGACAGTCCGAGGCATCATCGCCGAGAACGGCTATGCTCGTCAGGAACCAGGCGAGTGTCTTGACGAGCCTTGTCCAGCCGTTGAGCGTGTCGAGCTTGTGGAATCAGAGATGGTTGTTGATGTGGCTGGTTCGTTAGAGGGTTTGAAGGGTGCCAGATCCACTGAGACACCAGAGGCAAGCGAGCCTTATGAGGATACTCCCGAGTCTGCCTTCGTAACCGAACAGTCGGGGGCCGACCAGTGTGTGGAAGTCGCTACGGTACCAACTGAACTGGTACTACCAGCTGCAGAGGATATGTCTGTGGCAGCAGGTGTGCTTTCAGACATGCTGGCATTGCTGGAGACTGGTGCGAACGCTTCAGTGGCAGGTGATACCGAGATGGAGCATGAAGGTGCAAGTTGGACCGAGTCTTTTGAGCAGGAGGGTGTGGTTGAACGTACTGAAATGGGCGACTCGTTTGAGCCGACTGAAGCTTCATATCTTGCGCACTTCAGCGAATCAGCGATGGTTTCCGATAGTGTGGATGCTGTGGTCAATGCGGAGGCGGAGGCAATCGATGCCGCAGAGCCTACCAGTCAGTTAACCGAACCAACAGAGTTGAGTGTACTCAAAGAGGACGCAGCCGAAGTTGTTGTCGACAAAAGTACCAAGTAGTACCGATGACGTGCCCCGCGACGTCTCGGAAGCTGTGAACGAAGCACTGCTGAACGTGATCGCGTCAGTTGAGGCGGATGAAGCAGCGAAACTATCAGAATCGATGCAGTCGGTGAAGATAGAGGAGAGTTCTGGGCCATCGGAGACAGTTGATGCCCCAGTCGTGTCGATTAGCCCAAGTGAACGACTTGAATCTGCCGAGCTGGATCGTGTGAAGGGATCAGCGACTGTGGATATTGACACTGGCGTCGAGGCTGCAAAGACAACAGAGGCTGTGTCATTTGGACCAGAAAAGCCAAATGTTCATACTGATGAAGCGCCTTCTTTCACTGAGCAAGCTGAGCCAAGCGAGTCCGCCATCGGCGTGCAAGAAACTGAGGTTACTATATCTGCGAGCGAAAGTGTACTGCGAGGCGCAACAGAACCTGCTGAGACGGTGAATGTCGTCGAAGCTGAAAAGGTGACACAATAGTAGATGCGTCATGTGAGAAGCTGGACATCGATGCGAATGCTTCAGTGATCTCATCCACAGATGAAATCTCTTCTGTCATGGCTACGCTGCTCGAGCAAGTCGAAACGCAAGATGAAGCTGGTGCATTCAATATCGACTCGAGTGAGGTCAAGATGGCTGAGTCGACGAAGGCCATCGACGATGCAGAGCAATCTGTGGAAGCCAGTGGAGGTGCTAGTAGTGAACGTGTTGATCTGGGTCCACATGAGTTTGGTGCAGTGGCAGCATCGGTTACGGGTCTAGTTGCAGCTGTCGTTGCGCAAACCGAGGACCCATTATCCCGAGAAGCAGAGCTGGTGGCCTCCACGAGTGAATTTCCAGCGGTATACAAGTCCTGCATCGTTGGTGACCAGTCGGCGGTGCCTGCGCAAAGTCACACAGGACACCACGGTGACGAGATTCTTCCAGCATACACGACACCAGATGTAAAAGACGATCTTGACATGAGTATCCCTGACACCGAAACTTTGACAGCCGTGAGTGCATCACCGGAAGCAGTCCTGGAAACGCAACTTGCACAGGACGTCGAGGATACTCACATCTGTGAAGAGGATTCGATTACCGGGGAAGTCGCTTCAGTCGAGCAAGATCAAGTCTCAAGCGAGGAGAAAGTGGTTCACGAGAACGACGATGCATCATACGATAAAGACTGGGATGAGAAAGAGTCTGACGCTGTGCAAATACCTTCATCAGCGGCTGGGGACAAGGAGAAATCAGTATCTCAGGCCAAAGACGAAGACATGTACGAAGAAGAATACTTCGATCACGAGAGCGAAGACACAAACGAACTACCTCCGACCAACAACGAAGCCAAGGTGGAAGTGGCTGAGGATAACGAGCACCAGGAACACTACGATGGCAATGAGTTTGACGACTTCAAGCTCTCTGAAGAGAAGGCTTTAAGGGAGTACATGGAGCAGAAGCACGGAAGGATTGCTTCTGTCGAAGACCACGAGGTGCCAATTGCACCTAGCATGGCTATTGACACCGTTGAAGTGGATTATAATGATGGCTTCGATGACGCGTGGAAGAAACCTGGTGCAGAAGACGAAGCAAATGGTAACCACCAAGTTACCATTCTCTACAATGAGGATTTCGAGACTTCACCGCAGATCGAAGAAAGAAGGATCACCAAGCGACCAACGAGATGATTCGGCGAATGCATACGAAGACGCATTCGATGATGAGGATTCATATGAGGATTCATACACATCACGATCTGAATCCGCAGAGTCATCCGAAGAGATTGAGGTGTTCGCAGAGGTTACGGAGCCAGTCGAAGTGGTTGCGCCTGCGGAAGTGGCCATGCGTGTAGAAGATGCACCAGCTGCAGCGGAAGCTGCGAAAGGCGAGTCGAAAGCGGTGAAGGCAGTGGAAGCAGTGGAAGCGTCGGTGGAGTCAGCTGAGGGTGGTAAAGTTGCTGAGGTTGCTGAGGCACGGAACCAGTCGAAGTGGTCGATCCTGTAGATGCGGCCGAGCCGATCGAGGCTGTGGAGGAGGTCGCGGACGCTACGGAGCCAGTCGAAGTAGTCGAGCCGGTCGAAGTGTCTGAGCCAGTCGAGGCTGTGGAGGAGGTCGCGGACGCTACGGAGCCAGTCGAAGTGTCTGAGCCAGTCGAGGCTGTGGAGGAAGTCACGGACGCTACGGAGCCAGTCGAAGTAGTCGAGCCGGTCGAAGTGTCTGAGCCAGTCGAGGCTGTGGAGGAGGTCGCGGACGCTACGGAGCCAGTCGAAGTAGTCGAGCCGGTCGAAGTGTCTGAGCCAGTCGAGGCTGTGGAGGAGGTCGCGGACGCTACGGAGCCAGTCGAAGTAGTCGAGCCGGTCGAAGTGTCTGAGCCAGTCGAGGCTGTGGAGGAGGTCGCGGACGCTACGGAGCCAGTCGAAGTAGTCGAGCCGGTCGAAGTGTCTGAGCCAGTCGAGGCTGTGGAGGAGGTCGCGGACGCTACGGAGCCAGTCGAAGTAGTCGAGCCGGTCGAAGTGTCTGAGCCAGTCGAGGCTGTGAGGAAGTCGCGGACGCTACGGAGCCAGTCGAAGTAGTCGAGCCGGTCGAAGTGTCTGAGCCAGTCGAGGCTGTGGAGGAGGTCGCGGACGCTACGGAGCCAGTCGAAGGTCTGAGCCAGTCGAGGCTGTGGAGGAGGTCGCGGACGCTACGGAGCCAGTCGAAGTAGTCGAGCCGGTCGAAGTGTCTGAGCTAGTCGAGGCTGTGGAGGAAGTGGCCGAGTCGACAACGGAGATGGGAGTGCCAGCCGGACCAATTGGTGAGACAGTCGAGGTCGTCGATCCTATCGATGGGACCAACGAATCTGCAGTTGAAGTGGACGTCGCTCCGAAAGTGGTTAGGAAAGTCGCCGTGTTGAAAGGATCATTTGAAGTGGACACCGCGGCCGAGTCATCACCTGCGGATACGACGACAGGTCAAGACTTGACGGTGCCGTTGGCTGAGGCCGACCGCTATCGGCGAATCGACGAGCATGATCTCGTAAAGGACCCGCAAAGCGCCGTGTCTGTGGACGAGACCCGACGTGTCGAGACACCCGAACCCAACTAATCCTTCTCGTTGCAGCGTTGGATGGTTGTGATTGCTGATTGTAAGCGCAAGAATCAGAACGCCCTAAGAGAATCTATCACGTGCTCACTACACAAACGCGGCGTGTTGTCTGGACAGGTACCAGGCAAATGGACACATTGTTTGATGCGCCTGTCACAATTTCGTATGGCTCTCGCACGTATCAGTGTTAGACGATCAGGTTGGAGAGGGGTCTTTCTCACGAGGGACCAAGGACTCACTTCCTGTCTGGCTGACCGACGGGCTCACTAGCCCAGGGAGTTGTTGACAGATGTGGGTGGGATCCGGTCTTTGCAGACAGATGAGGAAGCATTTGACAGAGGTGGGTGGTGTGGGTTGTGAAGCCATGCTAAGCGAATGCAGATGTCAAAATTTAGGAATACTTCGAAGTTGGAAACATACGCTTTGCGGATCTGTCTGAATGAGCCACTCCTGAGCTTGCGTGGATCGACATCAACCAGATAAAAGCGCCGAGACTAACATCTGTCAATCGTGCACTCTGTGAGTTGGGATGATGTTCACCACGAGAGCCGATGCCCTACGCTTCGCCCATGACTTTGCGCTGGCGCAAAACACTAGAGAGCACTTGTACACCGAAGCTATAGAGGTGGAAGCAATGCCAATCATCGGTGCAGCTTAGTCTTTTGTGCATATCGCAATCGATGTCCAAACTCTTATCTTCCAGCCTCAGCTCAGTTGGCTGATTTAAGAGCATCCACGCATACGTGCACGCAAACTGCACAAGTCCCGCTCGAACTCGTCAAAAAGCATGAATACTTCACCGCTCTTCTAGACTCCCTCAAACTAAAATTTACAACATGATGGATGCGAAATTGAGATTAGCATCTTTTTGATGTTTCACACCACCCACCTCTGTCAAATGCTTCCTCATCTGTCTGCAAAGACCGGATCCCACCCACATCTGTCAACAACTCCTTGCCCAGGTTGAACATCAACCACACATGCTCCTTACTCACAGTTCTGTATGATTAGTCTGTCACCGAATGCGGTGGAACGTGATCTGCGCGTCCATGACGGCGGTCCACTCGACGGAGCGGTAGACGGCGTGGCGGTCGGCGCTCGGAAGCGTGGCAAACGAGTCCTGCGTGGAAGAGCGATGCGAGGCCGTGGACAAACGCAGCCGCACGACGGCGCTGCGCTCTCGCATGTCCGGTTTGATGGTCACACGAACGCTCACGCGCTCAAGACGCACTCTCTCCTCTTGTCGAGAGGGTGAGTACATTTCCCAGAAGAGCTCGGGGCTGTCCGCGCTGCCGTGTCCAACGTAATCGCCGTGCGCCACTGCGCCGTCGTCGCCGAACGTGGTCACCAAGCCATCTGGGAACACATTGCACACGCGTTCGCGGCCGTCGAGGATCAGTTTGGTGCCGTTTTGCGATGTACGGGCCAAGACAGAGCGCAGATAACACGTCTTCTCATCGACCGAGATCTCCAGCGCCATCCAGCGACGTAACGCTGTGACCCAGCCAAGTACCGAGAGAACCGACGGTGCCGTGTTCTGCGCTGTGAACCCTCCTGGTCGTCTTGCGCGATAGCTACTCGAGTCAACGACCCATGTGCCTTGCCATTGCGTTGGCTTTATGATTATCATGGCCTGCCAGAGCAAACCCATGCCGGACGCCTTGCGTTCGTTGTACTGGACCCATGAGAGACGCATCTGGGCGATGAACCACTGGAAGAATCGCTCCGCACTCTGCGTCGAGTCGCTCAGCTCTTCTTTGACGCGTTTCCGGATCGCCACGAACTTTTCCTCGCGGAAAACAGTCGTCACAACTTCGTCCACAAGACTCCCGAAGGCGTCCACGCCACTCGCTTCTCGTCCGCGGTTCAGAATCGCGTTCAGTTGGCCGTATAACCGCGTAACACAGGACATGAAGAGCTCTTGTAGCTGCTCTCGTTCTAGAACGTGGTCTTGGTGCTTTTCAAAGACGTCAAATACGATGCGCTCGATGGACGGCGTCGTCACGACGTGGAGCAAGAGCTCGACGCAGATGGACAAGACCGTCTGTGCACTGGCGGACGACACTTGCCACACGAACGGCAGATCCTCGGCGAAACACTTGAGATCGAACGTCGCAGCCATCTGCCGCGCACACTCACGGTCACTGGCGGCGGCGATCAGCACGCTCTCGAGCCAATGCGACCGGAGGCGATCGCTTTTGCCACTGATACAATAGCTGATGTCATGAAGACCGAGGTGATCAAGCAAAACATATATCACGCAGATGTGGCGAATCTTCTGGAGCTGCGCGCGGTGCTTTTGCCACCAGGCGAGACGGCTTTCCGCCGGTTCAAACCGCCGTGGCGGACTTTCGCGATACAGTGGAGCTGAGTGCTTCCGCGACGGCGTTCCCTCGACGGAGGAACAGCTCCTAGTGCTCGCTTTCGACTCTACGTAACTTGAAAATGACTGACGAGGCTGAGATGGCGTTGATGGTGCCGGACTGGATGCGCCCTGAGCGGCTCGCACCTCTAGAAGGCGTTGAGGCGCGGGTGAATCGCATTCCTGTTCGTGTTCGAGACTGTTCTCGCCTTCTTCGAAGGCTTCTTCCTCTGTACTCGACTGCTCATCCGGATCGAACGCTGCTTCGACCTCTTCTTGCTGTTCCTCCTCTTCCTGACGCGTGTCTTCTCGTGTTTTCGTGGCTGTGGTGCCAGCGCGTCGATAGGAAAGTAATAAAAAGCCAGGGGACTTTAGACGACCTATGATCCGTCCTAGCACCATGCCGTGCTGCGGGCGATGGCGCTCGGTGGGACGTAGATCCAATACATAAGCTACTAGATGGTGGCGCATCTCGCGCTGGTTCTTGGTGGCACCGCTCTCATAGCCATAGTACCATCGCGGGAAGCGGTGATGGTTCATTACGAACAGGACCGAGTTCTGTCCACCAAAGAGTCCGTCAGGTCACGATCAACAATACCCACTCGTCACCAGCCACTACATGCATACCTTGGGCATTTGCTCCTGCTTCATCTCGCTCTCTCTCTCGGCCAATACCCACTGCGACTCTTCCTTGTTGGACGCATAGCCGTGGGGACGCGTCAAGGCCTGCGGGATCCGGATCTCTTGCGCGAGTTGTCGTCGCGGGTCGCTCGCGTCGGCCTCGGTCTCGAATCGCGCGCAGACCACGAGCGTCGAGGCGGCGATTGTCGAGACGTCTTCGAACGTCACGAGGATATGCAGCGAGCAGCCGCAGTAGCACCGCGGCAGGTGCTCGGGACAGCAGTGCGGGAAGCATCGCATGATCTACAAGGAATCCCTCCTATGAGTGCGTCTAGTGCGTGAAGAAGACACCGTACCGACAATCCATACCTTGGTCCCTTTAGTGCGATTGCTCCTGTGGTCATCGGGCCCCGAAATGCGCACGAACGCAGTCAGATGGCATGGAAAAACGCGACTGAGGGACAATAAGTGAGACCTACCGCGTGTAACGCGCCTGGAAGAGCTCGTGGTCGCAGGAGAAGCGGAAGAAGCGGCAGGAGAGCACGCGAGGGGACGAGGCCATGGCTCAGGACGACGGGACAGTGGACGCGGACAAGACGGGCGTTGTCTCCCCAGTGTCTTCCGTTTTCTTCCATGCGAGGGCATTGGATGAAACACCTTTGGGGGGCACCTGCCCTCAATAGAGCGCGTGAGGTTGCCAGCTGTGGACACTTGGGGGATGGGACTGGTCGGATTCGGGACCGAGTTGCGCAATGAGGGTCCTCACCTCAACGTATGAGGGCCCCGAGTCCCGAAACGCGAGACACTCGAGGGTGATTTATGCGCTTTGTGCTGGTGGTCACGGCCGGAAAGCGAGGGATAGCGGAGGAAACGAGTGGGTTTCGTGCAGATGACGAGGAAAAGAAAGGATTCTGCGTGTTTTCATAGTGATTTCATGGTGGAATTCATAGAAATGGACGCAGGAGATGACGAGAATTAAGTGATCCCAAGAGTCAACACGTCGCGAGCCGCGGGTCGACTCGAGTCTGGTTGCGTCAGTCGTCGGCGGTCTTTTGTCGACTCGAACGAGGAAGAGCGGACTTGACGGAGGTGAGGCCAAGCGTTTGTCAACGCTCGGTCTCTGGCGAATTGACAGGGAGAGATGAGTTCCAGTGTTCGAAAGCAAGGGACGATGGAGACCATGTGTACCTGGGCGTCGGTGGGGGGAATATTGTGGGATTGATGGAATCCAACGGAGGATTCGGCGACGAACTGATGCGGTGGGTGCGTCTTTCGTCATCTGATTCGTCAGTCTCGATGTGTCTTGTGAATCTTGACGAGGTTTCGCTTCACAAACTTCCAGGAAGACTGGATCCCTCGCTCTTGGGGCGTACTAGTGTTGTTGGATGGCTGTGGACTGCCATTTGAGACCTGAATATCGATGCTTGGTCGTGGAATGCTCGGATAGCAATGACGGATCGGATGTACGGTCTGCGCAACGTCCACATGAGCTATACAGTTCACCGAGACACAAACTATCAAGCAGAACACAAGAACGTACCTGTTGAACATCTGAACCCTTGACTGAGCCTCTGAACTGCGTCTCGCGTGCCATGTGAAGGACAGATGCGAATCGAAGAGCTCTGGGTGCGAGTCAACTCATGCAATTAGGAAATCGACGGTGGGTATTGACACCTTCACCATTCAACGATCACGAGATGGAGCCAGCAACTCAACATACTCTTGACCCGATGAGCACTCTATATATGAGCACATGTCAAGCACAACGCCGTGGAAACTCGAGCAGTGAGCAGGCACACTTGGACCTCGATCTGGACCCGTCCTCACATTCGAATCATCGCGATCCGGACGTCATCTGGCTGTGATACAACGCCAAGACCTTGGAGGGCTCTCCAGAACGCTCTGTTCTTCTCAGTGAGCCAGTTCCCGCTTTTGTCGCTGCACGAGACTCGCCAGAACGCGGAAATCCAGTCCTTCTCGACCTAGATCGACACAGTCCCGTGTCTAGCGTATTGTATGACACTTCAATAGAGCGCCCTGACCGTTGATGATGATTTTGGCTCGAATCATCAACAGTCGACTTACTATACCCACCTAATTAGTGCGCTGTTGTGGCGAGCTCCCATCATCCTTCCATCGTCTTCGCGCTCTTTCGGATGTTCATGGGCTCTCTTCGTCTTCTCAATGGGTTCCAGCGGCTCTGACTCGCTCCCAGAGGGCCTATCCGTCGCGTCAGACATGGTCGGCCATGATTGGTCCAGTGTTAATCGCTTGTAGCGATCGACAGATGGCCATAGGGTACTGGTGTTCGAGGAGATCGAGTCAGCCACGCATTCCGCCGTCAACTGCGTCGTGTTCGGGTTCTCAGGGTCAGTATGCAGCGACCAGGATACTTGTTGGCTCGGGAGGGTGACTGGTGTCACTTAAAGTGCATTTTTCGAAGAAGGTGCGACGCAGTGCGGGTGTGTGGTCGTTTCCCAGACAGTCATTACGACAGCAACGGACGGATCGGATGAGTCGACACTTTGACGAAGAGCCGAGGACGTCGCTCGTCTCGCTCAATAGCGCTGATCTTGGTCAGTCTGTACGATTGATGCAGTCGCTCAACGTGTAAGCGGCGCAGCTGTCGAGCGAACAAGTCACAGACATCGAAATCAAACAGAAAAAAATCGACTGACGCACCGCCGATTAACGCCAAATGTCGTCTATTATCTCATGTGAACGCCAAATTATCTCCGACAAGCAATGCATGGAGGAAATGGACGCTATCGTTTCATCCGACGGGGCTGTATGCGTAGAATCCGCCGGCGTGGCCCAAGGCGACGTGTTAGAATCGCTGCCATCGCGGTGACCACAACACAGAAGGCTTCAAGACCAGTGGAGTCGTCACTCACGAGTCGTTGATCCACAAACCAACTCTCAATTGCTCACCGATTCGACATGCAATGGAATCTCCAGAGATTCTCTCCCTACGGCTCGCCTGACTGCTGCGTCAAGACAAGATAAAGTGAACCGTGGGTTGTTTCATGCGACAAGAGTACCTCAAAGCGAACGGTCTGTTGACGACTCTGCTCTGCCCTATCTCTTTGACGAGATTCCGCATCGTGTGAAGTTTGCTGACGTGCACCTGCTCGGCTAGTCCGTTGGGATTCTCTCTGGTCTCTTCGTTCGTCCGCGACGGATTCGCCTACATCCTTTGTCGAAATCAAGATCCCGCCTCGAGTGTCAAGAGCAGCAAACGGATGTGTGTTCGTCTTGTGCGGTACTTGAGCATCAAAGTGTCAGTGCTCACGTTCAGTCGGATCCGAGCCGATCAAGTCATTTTCACCGCGTGGAAGGAGCTCCAGCCAGCTTCCCAGCGATGGAGTGCGTGCGGACAAGACGATCAAGCGTCCAAAGCCTCGTGAAAGGGTTTAAACGCTCGTGTTCCACCACGACATGTTCGAACCGCAACAGTAGACACAGAATTCGGGACTCGACGGCCGTCCGGGCTTGCCCATACGACCACACTCGATGTTTCAAGCAACCCACCGGCATTGACGCCTCGCTCACATGCTCGTCGAGTGGTTCATGGCCTCTCCGCGCCACTCGACTGCCGTCCTGAGCCATACCAGCCTTTCATTCCCGCATTTCGGTGGCTTGGGCTGGGTCAGAGTGTCCGTCCGAGTGATGAAGAGGTCGTTCGTCCTATCATCCCACCAAGATCACTCTTCAACCTTCTCATACTACTGACTCGCCGCGTGGCGTCCAGGGCTCGTCCGGGACGGCTGACGCGCTTGAGACAAGCGCAGCACCTGACTCATCCTGTCCAGGTGAAGGGTGCGTCCATTTAGGTAATATTTACAATTAGTGCGATCCATTGGTGTAATTTTTGTGCCTTTGACTCGAGTCAACCAGCCAGGTTGAAATGACCTGATGCGAATGGAGACCATGGGTTGACGGCGTCGTTGGACGCGCTACGTGCGGAGTCGGCGGTAATAGAGGCGTTTATCGGATACAGCGTTGTCGATATACCTGACTTTCACCCACAGTCGACCAGGGCAGTCCACGGGACGACAGAGGAGTCGATGACCGCGACCAAGTCCAGGTGTCCAATGTCACCGTGTTGACACGGTGTTCGAAGGCGTCGCGGCAGCAACACAAGGCGCATACTGTCGACCTCGTGCTTACCAAGCGTCCACTGTGGGGCTATGAGGCAGTAGAGATACACAGGACGACCGACGCCGTAGAGTTGCACCAGTTGCCACGGATCCGAGAGCAGCGCGATGTTGACGAGTCCTATGACCGACCACAGCTCTGTGCTGCGGGATTCGACACTGAACATGCGCTCGTGACGCACACAGCCTTGGATATTCCGCCAGTGCAGCATCGTCAGTGGGGAATCGCATCCAGAGCAGCCACGAGGAGGTCGTCGAGGCGGTTTGGAGGGTGCGATGAGGCTCGCGAAGGACGTCTTCACGCGTTCCCATGAGGATCTGCGACCGACAAGAGGTTGCTCTTGCTCGTATGGCTGTTTACAACGATTGTACCAGAAAATCCCGTGCATCGACTTTGGATACAACGCGCCAGCGCTGAGAGGGATGTAGAACGACCGACAGAAGGCGAAGTTGGGTGTGCGGTGAGTGATGAGTTTAACGGCGAGCTGCAGGACGACGACGCCACTGAACACGACAAGACTCGCGAGGATGACCGTCTTGGCGTCGATCATTCGACCGAATTCCGAGTCACTGACGTATGCAGGCGCGAGGCTCTCGTCGTTCAGGCGGGCGTGACGAGGAAGCATTTGGAAGAAGAGGATGTTGGTCTCTCGGAAGCGCAACGCACGAAGAAACGAGAAGATGGTCAGCGATGATGCTGTGCTGATGAAGACTGCGCGGATGGCGAGGATACCCGCCTTCGGGTGCCATCTCCGCGCTCGACCAGCCATCCAACGAGAGTGGAGCGACAGCACGACCTTCCAGAAGAGTGCGAGGACCCATATATTTCGCATTTGGATTGAAGCGATGCGGATATATGAGAACAAGTCGAAGTCGAGGAGTCCGTTAAACGAGTTCCAGACGTTCTCGTTCACCATTTGGACGAGGTCCGAGTCGATTGTGTGCGCCAGGGAGTAGCAGCAAATGGGAAACCAGCTGCCGTACACGATGACGTGGCCAGGGATGAGGAAGAATGTCCTACAGGCTACTGACACACGCATGAGGAAGCTGGACCTGTGGTACTTGAGTTCGCTCGCTCGAGCGTGGTAGCAGCCCCACCAAGCCAGTGCTACGCGAAGCCATAAGTAGAGCTGCGCAATTCCACGCAAGAAAGCGAGGCACGGGGCCCATTCCGGCGCGTTATGTCGGATGAAGCCACGCTCGTAGCGATACTCGTCGATGAAGACTGTCTCACAGCTCCTCTCGCTGTCACAACGGCGTCCTCGGACGAGTGCGACGGCTTCTCCGTGGTCCCCGACGAAGTCAACGGCTGGAATCATTCGTTGTGGTGAAGGGCGGTACACAGATCGCGTTGAGACGAGTGTGAGGTCGAGCTCCAGCGTCGGATACTGTTGTTGCAGCGCTTGGACACGTTGGTCGATGTGCTTGGAGATGAGAACTCTTCCGCCCGGCGTCTCGCATCGCCAGGGAATAAACTTCTCACACACCATCGATCGAGACGAAGGGCGGACGGTGGGGCTGCACGCGGAGATGTTCTGTTGCCGTGTTGAGTCGGGTGCGAAGTGGTGAATCGCATGCAAGCGTCGATCTATTCGCATCTTCCAGTGTTTTGATAGGACGTGGTGGAGCCGATCGACCCATCCGATCGTCGTGTGCAAGATCACAGGAAGCGCTTTGTCCTTGCCGACGAAGTATCGCTCCCGCAGCGCGGTTATCAAGTCGTCTTGCATGGTGAAGACTGTCTCGAGGCTCAGCGTCGTCAACTGACAGGACCAACTGGAGGTTATACACGCTGGAAACGATTGGACATTCAGGTAACGAGCCATGGCGCGAATGGGAATCGACAGCGTGTCCTCCTTGTGTGTCCAGACACTGATGTCTTCGATTGGTTTTGTATCAGACCAGGCTTTGAACGGCGTCGAGGCATTCGACGTGTTGCGAACAATGTGCGCGACTGGTAGTCGTAGGGTCCAAAGTACGCCAGCAAGCCCGACTGCCGCGAGGCAAGAGGTCCCGTGAGTTGCGCGTTTGCGCCTGTACGAGGGATGTCGGTGACCACGAGGAGCAGTGTGATGATCGAGAGTACGCAGCGGAAGGGTGAGAAGGCGATACAAGCGTCGATGTTAGACGGTGGCGAGGAGATGGAGTACTGCTGTCCGTTAACGGCTCGGACAACAGTCCTGGGATCAGTCTGACTGAGCTTGGGCTCAACATGTTGATGCTGAGCCCCTGTCATCGTCGTGGGATGACCAACAGGGCCACCGTCGTCCTATTGCCTCCTCCTTTGCGTCAATCGCTTCAACATGGCTGCTATTTTGGGCAAGATGATGATGCGATGGACTCACGAGTGACATCCTCTGGCGCCGTGTGGATGGAAAAAATGGAAAAAGATCTCTCACTACACAGATTTGAGACGAAGCATCACCCACAGCTAACAAGTACAGACCACGGGACGCACGTTGAGTCCACGACGCCCATGAGGTCGCCATCCAGCTCGAATGCTGTCGCAGTGCGATCCAGCCCTATGGTCGCAAGTTGGTGAGGCAGCAGCATGACTCGAGACTCTGCCTCATCTGCTAGCAGCGACTCCGGCATGCGAAGACGATAGACATAGAGATGTCTGCCAGCTCCGTACAAGCAGTCGAGTTGCCATGGATCCGATAGCAGATCGATGTTGACGAGTCGAATGGCCGACCGGAACTTCTTGGAGCGTCGGTTGATGTGGAAGATGGCGTCGTGTCGCATGCGCCCTTGGATTCTTCGCCAGTGTAGAGCTGACGTGTGCGCATTGCATAACACACAAGATGTGCTTAGAGTCGTCTTTGACCCAAAGCCGACGAATAAGCCGAGTCGACGCCACGAGAGTAAAGATCCTTCGTCTCGGAAGGAGACCAGCAGAAGGAACCAGAAGACACTCAGCATGGACGCCGGACAGATAGCACCAACGCTCCAGGGCACGTACTACGATCGACAAAAGAAGATGTACGTCGGTTGATGCGTCACGAGACGAATCACGACGGTGACTACGAGTCCGCTGATTGCCACCGTGATAGACGATATGAAGAGTGTCTTCATGTCGAGAAACCAGCCGAATTCGGCAAGATTTATGTAGATGGGGGGCCAGTCGCTCGTCATGGAACGGTGTTGTGCGAGGAAGATCGCAGAAACTGAGCACTCGGGCGTCACGGAATCGCTCTGCGCGCAGGAACGAGAAGATGGTGAGCCACGACGTCAAGCTTATGAAGATCCCGCGGATCCCCGCGGGATCTTCATAAGCCGATTTCGATTCGCGAGCGAGCGTTGACAAGTCAAGCCAAGCGTCACCGACATCCACGCTCATCCCACGAGCTGTCGGCTCCAGGCGCTCGCAAAATCGTAATGACAAGCTCTCAGCATCGCCTCTCGTCACCCCGATCGAGTCGCGCTCGCTCCTCCTACCTACTACCTCACTCAACTTGGGGCGGCTTACACAACTCTCTCGGAGCTCCTCATGAGGCGGTCGACGGGTCCCTGCTGGCGGTCTACGAAGGTGTTTCTCTCGGGCCTCCATGCGACTAACGGTTGCTGTCGCGCTGGCTCGCCTACGGTTCTCGGCGGACGGTTGGGGCGCTACATCGGGAGTCCGCTCATCAGCCACTCGCCTCCACCAAGGTCCTCCCACACGGCCGAGGTATCCTGCACTCTCCTAAGTCGTCCCAACTCAAGCAGCCATCAACACCACGGCACCAGCCCAGCCAACCCTTCCATCGTACGGGCGAAGAAAGCACACCCAAGCAATCCGTGCCAGCAGGATCAACCTTCCACGCGGTCAGGACCATCGTCCCAATCGCCACGTAAGTCCACCTCACCTACGCTACCATCTCTATTAACTCTGTCGCACGTAGGCTCCAGCAGTTCGTTCATGGCCCGCATCTTTCTAGGGGCTGGCCTCTCTGATCCGCTCCCACGTCGCGACTCTGAGAGTCCGATGTTTAAGCCATGAATGAACTGCTCTTCGCCCCATGCCTTTTTCTCCTCAGTCCACAGAGGGAGTCTGGAAACGAGAGAGGACGAGTAGTCCTATTTTCCAGATGAAGGCGAGGAACCAGACATTCCGCATCTGAATCGAAGCCACGAGGACGTACGAAAGGAACCGGAAGTTGACAGAGCCAGCTAAGGTCGTGTTGCTGACCATGTGAACGAGTCCCGAGTCGATGGCATGTGCCAGTGCGTAGCAGCAAATGGGAAAACAACTGCTGTAAATGGCAACGTGACTGGGGATCTTGAAGAACGTGCTCGACGTGACGAAGCATCGTTTCCTCAAGCTAGACTCACGATATTTTGGATCCTGAGTCAGAGCTTGGAAGCATCCCCACCAGAGAAGACCGACACGCAGCCAGACGTAGAGTTGAGCCATGCCACGAAGAGCAGCGAGACATGAATCCCATTCACCGGCGTTCCCCTTCAGTGTCCCTCTTTCGTATCGATACTCGTCAAGGAAGCCTGTGTGACATTCACTCTGTGGTTGAAGACAGCGCTGGCCTCGAATGAACGTGACGACCTCGAGCTCATCCGTGAGGTATTGTACCGTCGGGATGACAATGCCTTGGCCGAAACACTGCCGTGTCGCGTGGTCTGAACCAGCAAATCCAGCTCAAGACTCGGATATTTGCTTTGTAATGTGGCAAAGCGGAGCTCAGTGTGCTGGGCAATGTGCATTTGGGCCTTTGATTGATTGGAAGGGCGGTGGAGAAGCTAAGCCAACGGGTCTTGGCATATCAATGGACGACTGATGCGACGTTGGGATGGATCACAGACGCTGACGCGGTTGGAGTCTACTGAAGGCTAGGAGAAATGGATGATATGGAGCTTTTTGTCCTCCCGACGCCACCAGAAGCTCCCGAGGACGTTGTGCAAGCGATCTGCCCACTTGGCGGTGGTGTGGAACAGCACGGGCAAGGCGTTCATTGTTTTGTCTTTTGAGGAGAAGTAGCGCGTCTGAAGCTTCGAGTAGACATCGTCAAGCATGGCGAAGACGGCCTCAAGTCGGAGATATGGAGGCAGACACGGTGCTTGGTACAGTAAGCACGCTGGTACGGAGTCGACGTGAAGGTATTTCGCCATTGCTCTCCAAGGAACTGAAGCCATGTCGAACTTGTGAGATCGTATGCTAAGCTGGCTGATGGAAGTATCATCGATCCTGCCAGTGAATCGAGTCGACGCATTCGATCCCTTGTCTTCGCGAACGACGTGGACAACGGGATAATCAAGCGGTCCGTGGTACAGCACCACACCAGGACGCGGCGAAGGGAAGAAGTCTTTGAGTCGCATGCTCAATCCAGTTCGTGGAATATCCGTGAGGACGAGACGAGAGCGAATATTGACACCAATGAGTGAAACAACGAGAACGAGACGCATCGCTCGACGTCGGACGGAGGAATACTGATGCGGTGGACTTCGTCAGTGTGGATATCGGGTACGAGGGCCTTTTGATCATTCATGACACGCGTCTCGGCACTTGATCGTTCGCGTTTGACCGCCTTTTACTGTCGTTCGAGAGCATTTCAGACCTCGTGAGCTATATTGAGCCTCGTTCTGAGTCAAAAGTCTGGTGAAGGCGACAAAATGAAGTTGTGTTGGGTTATTTTGCTGTGTTGGCGCACTTGACGAGCAAGAACGACGGATGTTCGTCACAGAGGTCGACGTTAACACTTGGAACGGCGATCTCACTTGACACTTGACCCAAACGATCGATCCATCTTTGGTGAGAATATTGTTTGTTGCTTGGTCACCCACAGTTCACAAGAGCCGTCCACGGCACGACGGAGGAGTCGACCTCTGCAACCAACTTGACGTGGGCTGACTCTCGTTGGTGCTCTGGTCGAAGCGGGGACAAGAAGCATGGGCTTTGGTCTTCGTTGGACTCTTTGTCGTCGCTCCCCCACTCAGCTGACATGCGAAGGCGATAGAGATACAAGGGTTGACCAATGCCGTAGAGTCGGATCAGTTGCCATGGATCGGAGAGGAACGTGATGTGGACCAGACGCACGATGGACCATAGCGCTTTGTCTCGCGATGCAACGTCGAAGATATGTTCGTGGCGAGTGCACCCTGGATGTTTTTCCAATGGAGCGTCGACAGTGACGAATCACACACACAGCATATGGGGATTCGTTGAGGCAGGGAGATGAGCTTCGTGATGGAGGATCTTATGAGTTGCCAGTTGGATTTCCATTGTGAGTACGAGTTCTCTTGGTGAATTGAGCGAATGCGTGGGATGTACCAGAAGATCCCTTGCGCTGACGCAGGGTACAAGATACCAGCACTAAGCGGAATGTAAAAGGATCGACAGAACACGAAAGAAGAGGGACATCTTGTGGTGAGTTGGATCACGAGCTGCAGCAATCCAGTCGGCAATCCAACGAGAAGACTCGCGAAGAGAACCGTCTTGGCGTCAAGTGTGAAACCAAACTCGGAGTTGTTGATAAAAGACGAAGCACGGCGCTCGTCGTCGACTGCAATGTGTCGTGAAAGCTCGTGGAAGACGGTGATATTGGTGTTGCGAAAGCTGAGTGCTCGGAAGAACGAGAAAACGGTCAAAGCCGACGTCACACTGATGAAGACGGCACGAATCGCAAGAACACCAGCCTGTGGTCGCCACTTTCGCGCTCGTCCAGCCATCAAATGGGCATGAAGAAGCAGCGCGGTCTTCCAAAAGAGGGCGAGTACCCAGATATTTCGCATTTGAATCGATGCGATACGAACGTACGTCAAGAATTCAAAGTCGAGGAAGCCATTGCGGGAATTCCAGTAGCTCTCATTCACGTTTTTCACAATCCCCGAGTCGATCACGTGCGCCAGTGAGTAGCAGCACACTGGGAACCAGCTACTGTAGGCGACAATGTGCCCGGGTGTTCGAAAGAAGGCTCTCCAGGCTACTGCACAGCGCTGCAAGGGTGTTCGACAGCCACGAGACTCGCATTTGCTGGTTTCTGCTCGATAGCATCCCCACGAAAGCAGCACAATATGCAGCCAGACGTACAGTTGCGCCGCTCCCCGGAGGACAGTGAGGCATCCCATCCATTCGTCCGCATTGTGTTGAAGAAAATGCCGCTCATAACGATATTCATCGACGAACACCGTGATGCAGTCATCCTGAAGACAGTAGCGTCCACGAACGAGCGTCACAACTTCATCGCGTTCGTTGACATAGTGGACGACGGGGATGAGAGAGCGAGTTGGACTCTGGTACGCCACTCTGGACGAAAAGAGCGTGAGGTCCACGTGTAGCGTTGGGTACTCCCGCTGAAGCACTCGAACGCGTTGGTTAATGTGGTCAGCGATCAAGAGACGACTCCCGAAAGCTGGATCATCGCATCCCCAGGGGGCAAAGTGGTTGCACACGAACGATTTAGCCGATGGCCGCAGCTCGGGACTGCAGACGGAGATTGGTCTCGAGGAATTGGACAACGGACTGGCCGTGTAGTGGTGGATGGTGTGCAAGCGCTTGTCTATTCGCTTCCAGAATTGCTTCAGCAGAACGTGGTGGAGGCGATCGATCCAGTACGTTGTGGTGTGGAAGACAACTGGTAATGCAGCGTCTTCATCGTGGAAATACCTCGTTTGGATCGCAGTTAGCAGGTCGTCGAGCATCGTAAACACAGTCTGGAGGCTCAAAGTCGGCGTCAAGCATGGCTCTTTGTACAAAAGACATCGAGGAACCGAGGATATGTCCAGTTGTTGGGTCATTGCGCGCAGTGGGATGGAGAGCGAGTCGAATTTGTGCGTCCACACGTTGATGCTGTCGATCGCAGCGCTCCCACTCTGTCCGATGAAGGAAAACGAAGTCTTTAGAAACACCTCGGTACCGTTGACTCTGTGGAGTTAGCGCGGACGATGTGAGCGATGGGGAAATTGTACGGACCAAAGACGATGGCGATGCCTGGACCACGTGAAGCAAAGATGCCGTCCAGGTGGACACCGATATCCGTGCGAGGGATGTCTGTGATGACAAGCAGGATTGTCACGATCGAAAGCACGCAGCGCAAGGACGAAAAACGAATGCAAGCGTCGATATCTGATGATGGAGTGACGACCTGCCACAGCTGGCCGCTGGTATCACGGATGGGAACGATACTCGACGCTTCCTTTGTTGACTGGTGCGTACGGCTCGCCTTTCCAACAATCATTATGATCGTTTGGTTGTGAACCTTCGGGGTGCGCCTGGTTTTCTGTGTGCATGTTGCCTTGCAAGAAGGAGGCTTGCTATTTCTGGTGAGACTCGTGTCTCTCACAGGACCACACGGTACGTCATATGATAAGCATGCGATGGAACTCGACTAACAAAGGGCTTCAGACCCGATCTCTAGGCTAAAATGGCTTGTCAACGCGGAAGACCGGCTTGTGAGCAATAGAAGAGCTCTTCACTGCACTGCCTGCGTAAGGAAAAGGCCAACAAGAGGACGAGAAGGACTATACTACTGTACTGATCATCATGGTTTTATCCTAAGCTGACCAGCGCCGACCACGAAAGGAGCGACGCGTCCATGACGGCAACCAGGACTGGTGCGTCAACTACTTCGAGATGACTTCGGACCTTGGGTTGCAGACGAGACGGTGAATATGGTCTCGGTAGCAGGGTCAGGCGCTCGACCACATTCGTTTCTTGATGCAGTGACGTCTGGAACGACGTCTTGACGCGATATAGGTAGAACAATCGGGTCTTTTGCTTTGCCTGGTACATTTGCCAGGGATCCGAGAGCATTCCGATGTTGACGAGTCGAACGAACGACCAGACCTCTTTTTGTCGGGTCTCAATCCCTAAATGTCGAGTGCTCTGCCGTTGAGGAGAAGGGCGTTGTACGCTACGCACCGAACGATCCAGAGACAGAGATCTTCGCAAAGAGGACCCTCGTGAGACGGACTTGAGGCTGCCAATCTGAGACACCACGCGGAGTCGCCATGAGGATCTACGTGCCTGGCTGTCCAAAACTTCGAGCGGATTGTTCCAGCAGATGGTCAGCATCGAAGAGGGGTACACCACTCCAGTGCTCCACGGTACATAGTACGATCGCCAGCAGAAAAGGGGGCCCATTGCTGAGTAGCGAACACGATGGCTAGCTGAAAGACAAGTCCACCAGTAATCAGGACGAGGGATGTGATGAGGAGAGTCTTCGCGTCCAGTTCGAGACCAAATTCGGCGACATTGGTATACGTGAACACAAGGCGCTCGTCGTGGAAGGGCACCGTTCGTGGGATCTCGAAAAACGCTTTGATGTCAGTATCCCGAAAACGAGCAGCGCGGAGAAACGAGAAAATTGTCATCCAAGATGTCGAGCTAATGAGGACGCCGCAGATTCCAAGGACGCCGTCCTGCGGTTGCCAGGTTCTGGCGCGTCCACCCATCCAGCAAGAGTGGAGAAGCAAGACAACTTTCCAAAAGAGAGCGAGGATCCAAACGTTGCGCATTTGAACGGCAGCCACCAAGACGAACCTAACGAAGTGGAAGTCAGCCGAACCGGACAACGCGCTGTCGCTGATCAAGTGGATCAAACTCGAGTCGATGACATGTGCGAGAGAATAACAACATACTGGGAACCAACTGCTGTATACGATCACGTGGCCTGGGATCTTGAAGAACGTGATCGTCGCAATCGAGCATTTCTCCCACAGGCTGCTCTCTCGGTACTTGGGCTCGTCACTGCGAGTGCGGAAGCATCCCCACCAAAGCAGAATGATCCGAATCCAGGTGTACAGCTGCGCGCCGCCCCGAAGAACAGTGAGTCGAGACCGCCACTCTTTGACACTGCTCTTGATTGTGCCTTCTTCGTATCTATACTCGTCCACGAAGACTGTTTCACAGTCGTTTAGTGTGACACAGCGTCGCCCACGAGTAAACGCGATCACTTCCAGGTACTCGGTGATGTAGTACACCATCGGAAGGAGAGATTTTCGGGCTCCAGTGATGACCTGGCGGTTCACAATCACAAGCAGCTCAAGCTCCAGTGTCGGGTTCTCTCGCTGCAACGTGGCAAAGCGGATATTAATGTGCTTTGCTATGGGAACTTGGGCGTATGTTTGGCGGAAGGGTGTGGACAAAGCCACGCAAGCGGGTTTTCACATATCACTGGTCGACTGATGCGACGTCTCGACTTATTGCAAATGAAAATCGATCTGCCATCTTGTGGCTTGAAGAAGTGGATCATGTGTAGCCTATTGTGATGATGAGAAGGCCACCAGAAGCTTCCAAGCACGTGATGAAGACTATCGACTCAGTTGACTGTCGTGTGGAAGAGCACAGGTAAAGCCTTGTCTTTTGAATCAAAGTACCGTGTCTTCAAGGCCGACATCGCGTCGTCCAGCATGACAAATACAGTCTGAAGATTGAGAAGTGACGAGGAGCATGGCTCTTGATACAGGAGACAAGCTGGGAACGAAGACACGTTCAGATGCTTCGCCATAGCTCGCCACGAAATCGAGACAGTGTCGAATTTGTACGACCACGTGCTGAGATTGTCGATGGGCTTCGCTCCTATCCTGCCAATGAAGTCCACAGTGGAGTGATTTGCCTTTTCTTGTGCTACGTGGGCAGCAGGATAGTCGTAATGGCCGTAGTACATGACCACGCCTGGTCTTGGGGACATGAAGAACTGCTGGAGTTGCATGCTGAAGCCAGTTCGTGGAATGTCGGTGAGGACCAGGAGAAGCGTGAAGACAGAGACTGCGAAGCGCAAGTACGAGAAGGGCACGCATTTGTCCAAGTCGGCTGGTGGCAGGGCGACGCGGTATACTTGCTCTGTGCGGACGTCCGAGACGTAGACAGACTCACCGTCGTCGCGTGGATACTGTGGACGGTCAGGCGCACATGGTCCGCTTCGAGCATGCGTTGTCACGCTATCGCCTTCCGACATGTCACCATGCCACGAGGTCGATTTTGGCCGTTGGATGGCATGAAGAGTGTGAACGCGAGCTATTTCCAGAGTAGTCACCTGCCTCGATCGGCCAGTCGTCTGCCCGGCGATTTGATTTGATCCACGAAGTCCGCAAATCATGGAGAAGCAAGCCATCCCATTCAACGCATTTGTATGATACTATCCACAGCCCACGAGCATGATCCACGGAAGCTTTGAACCATCGATCACAGCGACGAGTTCCCACTGTGATGACTCGAAACGCCGGAATAGTTGTGACGGCAGGAGGAAGAGCTCATCAGTGGCACTCGCAGCACAGCCTGCTTGGACTCGATACAAGTACACTCTGAAGACCCCGCATCCAGGTCCATAAACTCGGTAAATGTTCCATGGGTCCGAGAGCATGGTGATGTTGATTAAGCGAAGACCTGAGGAGACCTGAGGGATGCGTTTGTCGATGCGAGTGATGTGTTGGTGGCGCTTGCAGCCCTGGAGATCACGCCAGTGAAACGGAGTCGGCGGTAAGTCGCAAACTAGGCATCGACGCCCTCGAACACTAGGCTGAGGCCTCAAGACAGTATGCTGGGGAGTCCCGTGGAGGAAATTGGAGACAGATCGTATGGTACGACGAATAGAAGGCTGCCTGGACGCACTTCCTTTCAGTCGAAAGTCCCAGACCAAGCCCAACATGGACTCGGAGAACAGCTTCCCGGCAGTGAACGGCACCAAGAAGGACCGACAGAAGACGAAGTGACTCGCTCGCTGCGTAATACTCTTGATCACAGATTCTACCAAGTACACAGCAGTGAAGACGAGGAGAGAAGCCATGAGCAAGGTCCTGAGGTCTAGAGATCGACCGAATTCAGGCACCGAGTGACTCGCCGTGACCAATCGAGTATCAGTCCACGAAATATGACGTGGAAGCTCAAGGAAGTCGAGAACGGCAGTGTTGCGGAAGCGAAGCGCACGGAGGAACGAGAAGATAGTGAGCCAGGACGGAGCCGTGATGAACATACCTCTGATTCCCAGCACACCATCAAACGGCTGCCAGTGCCTGATGCGTTCAATCATCAAATGCGAGTTCGCAAGCAGGAGTACAACCTTCCAGGCCAAAGCAAGCCACCAGACATTACGCATTTGAACAGACGCGACCTCGATGTAGCGGAGGAGATTGAAGTCGACGAAGCCATTGAGCGAGTTCCAGAAGTTGTCGCTGACCAAGTGCGTGAGATCACAGTCGATCAAGTGAGCCAGTGCGTAACAGCAGACTGGAAACCAGCTACTGTAGATGATGACGTGGCTCGGGATCAAGAAGAACGTTCTCCACGTTGCGAGACACTTCACCCACAGGGACGAATGGCAGTACTTGAGCTCACAACTGCGAGCGCGGAAGCATCCCCACCACAGGAACGCGAGTCGAAGCCATACGTAACCTTGCGCCGTCCCTCGAAGTACTGTGAGTATAGGAGCCCAGAGCCTCGCATTACTTTCCAAAGTAGCACGTTCGTACCGATAGTCGTCAATGAATACAGTCTCACACGTTTTATCGTCTGAACACTGTTGGCCTCGGATGAAGGCGACGACTTGGAAGAGATTCGTGCTGAACTGAACCTGCGGAAGGAGCTTTGGGCGCGTACTGACGAGTCCAGAGCGTGACGAGAAGAGGAAAAGTTCCACTTTGAGCGTCGGGTGCTCCTGTCGAAGCAGTTCGAGTCGTAAATCCACGTGTTCGTCGATAGATATTCGCGTTGTGGCGTTCTCGACCGGCGACTCGCAGTGCCAGGCAATCGTATCGTCACACATTAAAGGGCGGGCGGGGCCTTTTCGATGAGGACTGCACACAGGAGCCAAGTCGTTGCTGGCAAAGTGATGGATCATACTCAGTCGGTTATCTTCGCGAACGGTGAACCATTTGCCGAAGAGAAAGTGATGGAGACGATCGACCCATCGGTTCTTGGTGTAGAAGGTCATTGGCAAGCCTTTATCAGTGCTGTGTTGGAAGTAACGATTGTGGAGAGCCGAGATGAGGTCGTCCATCATCGTAAAGGTCGTCTCAAGACTGATTCGTGGGGAGGAACACGCTCCTTTGTACAGTACACACGGCGGGAATGACTTGACTCGAAGGTAGTCTGCAACTGCTCGGGGTGCGATCGAGAGCGTGTCGTACTTGTGAGCCCACAGACTGACCGAGTCAATGGGGACGCCACCGGCATGGCCATCAAAGCGGCTGACAGTGTTGTTTTCACGCTTGCGGTCGATATGGGAGAGAGGAAAGTCGTACGGACCATAGTACATATACACCTCTGGTGCCACATGTGGGAAGAACGTCGGCAAGTCGGTGCTGAAACCAGTGCGAGGAATGTCGGAGATCACCAGCAGTAGAGAGAAGATGGAGACGAGGAAGCGCATGCACGAGAAATTGATGTGGGCATCGATGTCGGACTGCGGAATGGGTATACGATGCCGGCGTCCAGTCAAGATGTCGCGAACCGACACGCTCGTTGACTGCTCGACGTCCCGATAGATGTCGAGATCATCGACGTGCGGAGAGAACGGATACCGACCATGGGAATTACGCGTCTGACACGGAGGCTCTGTCGAACATCCCGCCTCGGTCACCATCCTCTGTCAAGCCTCCGTCACGGCTCATGAGGCCAGCGTGTTGTCGGCAAGTCCACGAATACGGCGGCTATCTTTGCACCAGGGGGCACGTGTTATTGATACTTTGGAGCCCGTGAGCCTTATCTATTTTGCTGACTGAGTAACGAGTTACTCCTCGATCTCGAGGTCCTTACTCAGTCGACCGAGGCCGTTCAACGCCGCGACACGGTACGCCTCGGCCAGCGTAGGGTAGTTGAAGACGGCGTCTCGGAAGTACGCGAGCGAACAGCCCATGGCAATTGCGACCTGGCCAATGTGGATAATCTCGGTCGCTCCCTCGCCGATCGCGTGGACACCGTAGAGCTTGAGCGAGTCTGGGTCGAAGAGGATCTTGAGCATACCACCCGAGGTACCACCGCTCATCTGGCCCTTGGCCAGCTCCGAGTACTTGGCGATACCGATCTCGTAGTTGACGTTCTCCTTGGTGAGCTGCTGCTCCGTCTTGCCGACCATCGAGATCTCTGGGATCGTGTAGATACCGTATGGGTAGTTGCCGTTCTCGAGCTGACTCGTGACGAGGTCGGTCGTGCCTTCCCACATGTGGCACGCCGCGAGGCGGCCCTGTTCCATACTCGTCGACGCCAAAGCTGGTGCACCAATACAGTCACCCACCGCATAACTACACAGCAACGAAGAGTGAGTACAAGGACGACGCGGCATCAGTCAAGCCAGACACGTACATATGAGGCTTGTCCGTCTGGTACGTCGCGTCGTTGACAGTGAGCAAGCCACGGGCATTGCGCTCGAGACCAACCGCCTCGAGGTTGAGGCCGTCCGTGCTGGCCTGGCGACCGACCGTGTAGAGCAAAGCATCAGCGGTCGTGACCTTGCCACTCTTGAGGAACACCTTGACGCCATTCTCGGTTTTCTAGTAGACGAACTGAGTTAACGAGGGCAGTTGCGTGCAGCAGACTGACACGAGACGTACCTCGACGCGGTCGATGGTCTCACCAAGCAAGAAACGCGCACCCTTGTTGCGCATTTCGTACTTGAGCATACTAATGGTCTCGTCGTCACAGAACGACAGGATCTAGCACAATCTGCACGGTTAAATCACGACGACAATGCCACTAGTCACCACCGCGTACGCACCTCGGATCGGCCGTCGATGACCGTCACCTTGTGTCCAGGCACGACGTTGAGCATGGACGCGTACTCCATCCCAATGACACCGGCGCCCACGACGACCAACGAACGCGGGAGCTCCCGAATACCGCCTTGGAGGATCTGATCGCTGTCGAAGATGACCTTGCCGTCGATCGGCACGTTCGGGTTGTGCGCGGGTCGCGTGCCACAGGCGATGAGGAACTTGTCGGCCTGGAGACGCGAGACCGACTCTTCGTTGCCGTCGTTGACGATCGAGATCTCGTGCTCGCTCTCAAAGCGCGCAAAGCCCGCGATGAGGTCCACTCGCGCGGCCTTGAGCTGCGCCCTGATCACGTCCACTTCCGAGTCAACGACGCGCTTGACACGGTAGAGAATGTCGTCGATGGTCACGTTCTTCATCGAGTACGACTTGCCGTAGAAGCCATGGTGACGGTAGCCCGAGAGATGCAGCACGGCCTCGCGGAAGGTCTTGGACGGGATCGTGCCCGTGTGTACGCAGACGCCACCCACAGACGTGTTCTTGTCCACCACGGCCACGCGCTTGCCCTGCTTGGCCGACTCGAGCGCGCACTGCGTGGCCGAGGGCCCGCTGCCGATGACCACGAGGTCGTACTGCGCCACCTGCGGCTTGATGGCCGTGGCGAAGGCGCGCGCACGGCGCTGTGTCACGCCGCGGAGCCAGGTCGTCGACATCATCTTCACCACGTCACTCGATCGCGACTCGTGTGGTCGAAGTGCTCTGCCCTCGGAGCTGCTCGGTTTTCACCTTGGATTCGAGGTGTTTTCCGTCCACGTGATCTTGGATTGGCTGAAATGATGTCGTTTTGGCTAGGATTTTAGCGAATCAGAGAGTGTTGAATTGGTATAACGGCATTTGATTGGTGGAAAAGAAGCTGGTTCGTGATACCAAGCGGCACTTGACCGCCTCGTCCGGAAGAGATGCACGTGTTCGTGACGGTCGGAACGACCAAGTTCGACGCGCTCGTCCAGGCGCTGGACACGGAGGCGTGCATGCGCGCATTGCACGAGCGCGGCGCGACGTCCGTGTTGATGCAGATCGGCCACGGCGAGCACACGCCGCGCGAGACGTGGCCGTCGCTGCCGGGGTTGACCGTGACGTTCTATCGCCACAATCCGCAGTACAAGCAGGACGTGGCGCACGCGGATCTGATCATCAGTCACGCGGGCGCCGGGTCGATCATGGACGCGCTGTCGGCGCAGAAGCAGCTGCTGGTCGTGGTCAACACGCTGCTGATGGACAACCACCAGACGGACATTGCCGAGGCCATGGCCGCGCAGAAGTATTGCGTGCAGACGACGGTGGAGGACTTGCCGAGGACGCTCGAGACGGCCGACTTTGCCACGCTCGTGGCGTATCCCGAGCCAGATGAAGACGCGTTCCCGGCGGTAGTGGATCGAGTGGTCTTTGGACACGTGCTGTAAAGAGAAAGCGGTGGGTTTATTGTACACTTACTGTCGTTGTCCTCTTGTCTCTCTCAGCCAGCAGTGGTGAAATCCGGCAACGGCAGCAATACGTAGTCGCGAAGGAGGTGACCGAGCGCCAGGAAAGCGCCCTGGGCGTTGGCCATGCTCTCGTCCGACTTGTTCTTGGCCGCGATGACATTCGGATCCGGCGCGGCTGTCTCGACTTGGCCCAAGGGAGGCGAGAGCGTCATGGACGCCACCGAGCCCAGCGGCGGAGGGAGGTCGACTTGCGCGTGTGCCTGACTCAGTAGCGTTACCAGCAGACACAGCGAGGCGAGGGAGCGATTCATGTCGGCGTCTTGGATCGAGATTCTCGCGAACT
This sequence comes from Pythium oligandrum, assembly GCA_020085045.1. Classification (NCBI taxonomy): domain Eukaryota; phylum Oomycota; class Peronosporomycetes; order Pythiales; family Pythiaceae; genus Pythium; species Pythium oligandrum. The sequence continues at coordinate 158,088 of JAHRIK010000036.1, read as the reverse complement.
GAACTGCGAGAAGCTCCTCCAACGCCTCCAAGCGCCAGTCAGGACCTTCATGGAGCTAGCCACGTCATGGAATCATCTCGATCGCCCCGTTGTGGCATGCATACCCATGGTTTGCCTACGTGGCAATGTGTCATCTTCGTCATGTGGGCCATGAGGAGCTACGATACCTTCGTGTCACATTACACGACCTTCGTACGACCTCAAGTGTGTACCTTCGTGCAACCTTCTGCCCACAGGGGAACTCAAGAGCCACACTGCGGAGCTAAAGAAGACTGGCGCAGACACCATGGCGCGTAATGAAGAGAAAGCGCAGTCCCTGCTGAATCGATGGACGTCGATGAAGCAGGACTTCTCCGACACCTTCAAAAAGTGCGTATGCGAAAGTGTGGAATGGCGGGCTTGGCGGGGGCTAACGACGGAGTGGGTGTGCGTAGTCGACGTCCATACCTCGCGTCGGAATGTGACAACCTCAAAGATGCCGAGCGATGGCGACGACAGATCATTAAGGAGATCTCCAAGAAGGTGGCGGACATCCAGAACGGTACGGTAGTGTCCTGATATCGGGCTGTATCGAGCATCAGGACTCATTCACACGATGAACATGTAGCTGGATTGGGGGAACATGTGATTCGCGACCTCAACGACGAGATCAACAAGCGCATTCGCGAGAAATACCACTGGGAGAAGCGCATTATCGAGCTCAACGGATCGGATTACACGCGCAGCCAACCTTCAGCGTATGATGCCGACGGTACCGTTGTCCAGGGTGGGGGCGGATACAAATACTTTGGTGCCGCCAAGAACCTCCCCGGTGTGCGAGAATTGTTCGAGAAGGAAGTGTTGCCAGAGCCCAAGCGCGTGCGAGAAGAGCTGCACAAGCACATTGAACCAGATTACTACGGCCTGCGCGAAGACGACGACGCCGCGATGCTCGAGGCGGAGCAGGCAGCTGAGACGCGATTGCGTAAAGACGCCATGGAGGCATGGGATAAGGCTGAGAAGGAGCGCCTGGCACAAGTGGCAGCACTGGTACGTGGGAACAGAACAGGAGAGTGCCTATGGAGAACGGGCATACTGACGAGAGTGTCGTGTCTGCAGGGAGTTATCACGCAGTCGTAAACCACCAGAGAGAGAGCCAAGTAACCACACTAATACTCCTACCACAGCGAGCACCACTCAGTAGTCAGTCCGCATGCTGGCATCTTCTGATATCTCCAAGCCTGCACAGAGCGAGCGAGTGGCGTGAGCGGACGGGTCACCCGAAACGTCAGGAGGCCCCTACTTATTATATTTACGAATACGCTTCGCTGTTCGTCTGCCAGCTCCTTCTCTCTGTCTCGTTCGAGCCACTCGTCACAGCGTGCGTGTACGGAAAAAAAACACGAACGGAAACGTGAGTGTCTTGTTTATTCGCGAAAGTGACGGATTGGGTTGGCCTTCTGCGCCTTGGCGTACTCGACCGAAGCCGCCTGCCACTCGGCCGACGTGGTGTGTGGCTCGCCTGGGGCGGCGCCACCATAGTCCTTGCCTGTATCCGCATCCAGTCTCGCTCAGTCACGCGTTCGTTCACTCAGTCACGCCTGTAATCACACCGGGAACATACCTGAGTAGCGATCCGCGGCCCAGCACACGTACGAGAGCGCGAAGACGCCCGAGATGGTGCCCACAATGGCCTGGGTCTTGGGGAGGTTCTTAACGGCGGCGAACAACATGGTGATGCTGGTGGTCTGGCCAAGTGGCGTCTGTGGTCCGCACGAGGACGTCAGCCAGTGTCATGAGGGCTGCAAAGACGCGCACCCGCGGAAGCTCCAAGCGCGACTCGACGTTTTGGCTCGGGACTTATGACTGATGAGGTCCGCTGCATACTGAAACCAAGAGAGAGAGGGTCAGTCCCCGAAAGAGTGACTTGAAGCGGTGTCTATGTGGCAGAGCGCAACATAGGCGCAACTGCGGATATAGTACTGGGTGATTTGCGTGTTGCGTCGTCATCTCAACTCATGCGTGGCTTGTACGGGAGGGTCGAGCGTATGGAAGGCGTGTGGCGGAGTGCTATGAAGAGAGCTGTTTGAAAGAGTGGTATTGGCATGGGTTCGGTCGGGATTCTCCGTCTACAAGCCCAAGAAACAAGGACTTGAGCGTATCACTGTTAAGAACAATGTTTTTAACGTAATCATAACCGTTACGAGTTCCATGACCTTTCAAGATCGCTGGAAGAGCAGAGACGGCGATGCTCATGACCGAGTATTGGGCGAGTGACTCGAGTGGAAGCCGCGACAGCCAGCGACGCCGACGACGATCACGCGAGCAGCTGCAAGAAGAGAACCTGTGGCTCGCGCAGCAACTGGCGGTGAGCGATACGAACACTCGGCAACTGGAGCATCGCGTGCAGCAGCTCAAGCGGCGAGTGCGCACTCTTGAGACGCAACTCCACGCGAAGGATGCGGAATGGGCAGCTGCATTGGAGGAGAAAGAGGCAAAATGGATGCGAGAGTACGACGAGCACATGCAGGGACTGCTTCGGGTTATCGTGCATCACGAGACAACGCACCAGCAGCTGCGTGAAGAAATCGAAGAGCTACGGCGACCTCAGGACAAGGCATGTGGGACGACTGAGCGAATGACTGCGGAGATGGAGACGCAGACGGAAGATCTGTGCGATGGCAGGTGTCAGAAAACTCAGACACCGTCGGAATCGTCCAGAACTTCGTCTCGACGGTCTTCCTACCATCACTGGGATGGTGATGACCCTAGGTCGGAGCAAGATGAGATCCAGGAACACTACGTCGTGTTGACCATGCAGGTAAGACGGCTGAGGAAATCCATTCGTTCAGAACCACGAATTACGGTGCTTTGATGTGTAGAAACTACTGCAGCAGCTCCAGCTATCAAACCGCGCGAATCCTGAACTCCACCCTAGCTCTGCTTCGTCACGGAGTGACGAGACGAGCTCTTCGCACTCACAGTCGACGTCGTTTCGAGACTCGGTGCTTCGCCGCCTCAGCAAGCAACGCGTCTCTAGCCCTCAAGTGTGTCCACGGGTCACTATTCCGTGTCAAGTACAAGCGAATGAGTCTCCTCCAGACGACGAATCCTCGCAGACACACCATCAAGTGCTGATGGAACAGAATCAACTGCTACAACGACGCTTAGAGTCTCAACAACGCGTGCTTGGTCATTTACTAGCGTCCAAGCAGCTTGAATCCATCCCCGAAAGCGACTCTGACGAAGAAAACCCGCGTCCGATGTCCCCTCCGGCCGCCTAATGACGTCCCATGATACAACATCAAAGCTTTTGAACAAGTTCTTCCTCCACTGTCTTCTCTACGTCTTCGTCCACCTCCTTGTGCTTCTCTTCGTCGTCTTGGGCGTCCTGACTACGCCAGACCTCCACGTCACTCGTCTCAATTTGCAGGAATAACTCCTCCATCCCACCCCGTGTGATCATCGGGATCGCATACTTCTTCCGTGACTCGTAGTTTTGCTCTGCTGAGCACTGGTTCTCGATAGCCGCCATGATATTCGCGCGCTCAGCCACCCAGCGATGCTCCGAGTCGGTCAGAATCTCAGTGTAAGTGTTGCCCATCATCGCAATCAGCAGATTCACGAGCAAGATCATCACGAGCATGATATACCAGAACATGAGCACTTGGGTGAAGGGGTTCATGCGTCCATCCGTGTAGTTGTCATTATAGTCCACTTCCCCCGTGAAGCCGGCGATGAGAAGCAGCCGAACACGATGAAGAAGCCTTTCAACACCCACGCGACCATCTTTCACGAGGTAAATGGCCTGCGAAAATCCAGCCATGACGGCGAAATAGACACAGACGAAGCGAGCGATATCGTTCTGAATCATACTGAGGATCATGATCACGAACGGACCCATCGAGCGGAAGCCCAAGAGGAAGAAAAAGAGATAAAACTACGCAAACACCAACGCGACGGCGGCAAAGGCATCTGTGAGTTCGTCTTCGTAGAGAGCACGCATAATGCCCGAGATAAAGAGGCAGATGCAGGTCACCATGGTGCACACGTTGTCGAGACGACCAGCACCGACCTCGCTTGTGTAGTCTTTGAACGTGAAGAGCAGTTGGAAGAGCTCGTTGCAAAACTTGATAGTCGCCATGGTGAAGGAAATGCCTTCTGCTAATCCCATCACGATCGGTTTCCACTCGGCAGAATGTGCTGGAACATGCGCGTGCTACCGACGGCGGCAGCGAGTGAGAGCGGCGTGAGCTCGTCGCTGTTCCGCTGACGGACAAAGCTCAGTATTCGCTCGTGCGTCATGTCATCCACACGTTTGAGAAACGCCACGAGATGTTCGGGCGTCTCGTTGACTGCTTTGTCCGATGGCGCGAGTGACTGCATGGCACGTTGGATGGCAAAGTCAAAGACTTGCGGCAGATCGTGGAGCACAGCGAGATGCAGAGCATTGTTGCCGTAGCTGTCACACATGAAGATGGAAGTGAAGAGCGGGTCGCCGTCGTTTTCGTGGTCCCAGTTCTCCCCCAGCACAGCGTCCGCTACGACGGCAAAGCCCGATTTGGCTACCGCTGCCGCCGCCATCGCTTGCTTTGAGAGCAGACCATTGGCTACGAGCACATGATGCCGACTCATAGTCGTGCGACGTCGAATTGGTGGGATGGGGAGCTTCTTGAGCCGCTCGGCGGCGTCGAGAACGTCAATCGCCACGTCGATCTGGTTGGAAGACAGGGCGAAGAGTAACGGAGAGCCGCCAAAGTAGCACGTCTTGCTCGGTCGGAAGAACTTGCCGATGGTCTCGGCGTTGATGAGCTCCGGGACATGCTGTAATAGCCAGCGCGCAAGCCCCCGACGGCGCTGGACGATGGCGATGTGTAGGATGTTCTCGCCCTCGTATGGAGACAACTGACCCGTGTAGTCGAGGGTGTTGTACGTTAATGACGCGAGGTCGCGGTTCTTGAGCACGATCTGCTTGCCCAGCTCCACGTGACCATAGAGAAAAGCGACGAGAACCGGAGCGGCTCCGACCGAGTCGCGCAGAGTGAGGCACTGCGGGTCTTGGTCAATGAGCTTGAGCGTGCCAGGGAGATCGTTTTGCTTGACGGCGCTGAAGATCCCGGCTTCGTGGTCGAGTGTCTGCTGGCCGACAATGTCGACGCGCGAATGCCAGCCAAAGAGACGGAAGACGTGCGTGGACCAGCGCTCCTTTTTCTTGATTCTCACCGGACGTCGGCCCATGGCGGATGTGTCGAGACTGAAGCGAGCTAGAGATGGCAACAAGCAACACGAACCGCCCGTTGCAACGGTCGCGACGTACCCAAAAGCGTATCTGTATTTGCAAAACGAGTCGTTTTCCCGTTACATGAAGAGCGAAACATCAGGACCACGACCAAAGAGTTGACTCCACGATGGTGGGAAGACTAGAGGCGACGGTGCAGCTGCCGTCGGCAAAGGAATTTCGAGGTACTGAAGCACGAACGCGGCCATTTGCATGGCGTCGGGGACGTTGTCACCCTCAGCACACGGCAAGACGAGTGCCACGAAAGGCAAAGTGCGTTCGATGCAGCGCGAATGGAGGAGAGGCGCGAGTCCGCAGCCACGGTAGTCCTCCCAGGCCGCGCTGTCGTCCGAGAGCGACGCCGATTGCTTCAAGAACGCGAGATTTCGAGGCTCGGCGTCCTTGGCATTTGCGTAGAACGTGTGAAGCGATCGTCTAGGCCAGACAGAAGAGGATTAGTGTCGCCGAGGGAGCAAAGCGGGTGACTCTTTTTTTCACGTACCGCTGCATGTTGGGGTCGTGACGGAGCATATCGTCGGCGCCAGCGAGCACCACGACCGTCTTAAAGCCACTGGTGAGCGCCCAGTCAGTGAGTTCCGTGGCGAATTCGCGCGCATGGCCCTTGGTCACATCCGTGCGCTGCTGGATGAACGTCACCTTGTGCGACGGAATGCGATAGACTACCGAGAAACCCGTCAGAATGACTCGAAAGATGCGAATCTCGTCCATATTGCTGTACCTTCCAAGTTGAGACACAGGGCGTTGCGATCTTGCGTGCCGAACGCCGCCGCGCCGACCATCGGCGGCATGGCAGTCGAGAACAAATGGCCGATCTTGACGACTTCCGTGTTCTACACCGTCACAACAACGCTAAGCGTCCAATAGAGGGAGCTACAAGTCGATACAGCAGAAAAGGAGTGAAGTACACTGGCTTTGGCGTGATGCAGGAGCGTATTGACGACCAGATCGACGGTCAATTGACCCAGATTGGCGTACGATACCGTCGGCTACAGGCATTATCACACAACGAGAACGGTCAGCATGCACTCGAAGACACCCGCAAACTCGCTTCTCCACTCACCACGACGAGCGTGTCGCCATGGAACGCCGAGGCGTCGCCATTCTCCTGCGACGCAATGAACTCCATCGTCCGTCTTCCTTTTCGTCCGGATCCCCTCGTACTGGTATCCATCAACCCGAATACCCGGTGTTTTAACCGTATTTTGTTTTCCTAATATACGGTATCGTAACCTCAAATATGACGAAATCGCCAACGTAGCCCTTCGTGATGATGGCCATCATCGTGGGCGCCCCTGGGGATCCATGGGCCTTGGTGAAGAAGCTTCCTCTCGCCAAGACATTGGGACTCCATGGACAGACTAGGTTTCCAACCGATCGCAACGGGTCGCAGCAAGATCCTCTCGTCAGACGTCGCCTTCCCGACGGTTCCCAAGCGACGCAATGGCGACTCGTCCGGTCTGGATGCGCTCTCTGGATCCTCTTCTGGTCACTTGTCTTCGTGCCACCAGTCCCTCAGCTCGCTTTCTCACCATGCGGACAGCAGGATGGCTCCTCACGACGCTGCTGCTGGGTGTCCTTGGCCTCGAAGCGACCCTGGTCGAAGAGGGCTTCTCGCTGCCGACGGAGAACGATCGCGCCAATGGCGGACGGCGCACAGAAGCACAGATTGCGGGCATGACGCTCGAGAACGTGCATCGCACGGTCTCGATAGACACTGAACCGTTCCCGTACTACTTTGGACCCCAGGTCTCCGACTGGAGCATGACTCCTACAATCAGTCGCATGCTCCGGAACTTTCCTTCCAAGGTGCCCACGTGGATGTTTGACGAGCCGGTTGACCGTACGGGGACGATTTTCGACGATTCGGATGACCGTACTGCGACGGCAGAAGCGCGTTTCCTCCGTGCGGTCGACGATCATTCACTGACTGGTGATCACTCCCTGGCTAGCGATCACTCATTAGCTGGCGATCATTCCCTAAGAGGAGATCATTCCCTAGCAGGAGATCATTCGCTCGCTGGTGACCATTCGTTGGCTGGTGATCACTCCCAGAATGGCGATCATTCCCAGCCCGTTGATCATTCGCTGGCGGGCGATCATTCACAGGCGGACGACCACAGCCACGCGAGCGATGAAGAGCGATTGACAGCCGAGCAGATCCAAGAAATCTACTCGGAGCTACCAGCCAACGTCCCTGAGCCACTCTCCGTCAACACGACCGACGAAATGTTTGGCTTCCAACGACTCACCATCAAGGGATTCAACATGCGACTCGTCAAGTCCAGTGAAGTGCGCGGATTCACACTTACAAATGGGCGGCTTGCTCAACTCTGCGGCAAACGCATCACGTTCCGCAACATTCGTCAACGCAGGAGTCTCTTTGTCGTCGACCTCGCCGACATGGACATGTACTCGGATGCCAACCCAGAAGGCAAGTACGTGCCCAGTGTCACGGGTTTCTTTTGCTACAACCGACAGACGCACAAGCTCCTGCCGATCGAGATCCGTTTCCACGAGACCGGACTCGCGTACACGCCATTTGACCCAGAGGGCGAGTGGATGCTAGCAAAGATGGGGCTGGACGCCGCCGAGCTCAATTACCAGGTACTTCAACACGTCGTGGAAGTGACGGCGATAGCATCCACTGTGGCGAGCGAAGCGATGCTCACCATGAACCCTGCACACCCCGTGAAGTTTCTCTTGGGACGTCACACCTTGCCGGTTTACAATGTCGAGGACGACCAAGTCGCAAGCATTTTCCAGTCGTCAACGCCATGGAGTGAAGCGAGTGGATACGGTGCGATCGGCTCGCTACTCTATGTGAACGACCAGGTCGCTCAGTCCTCGGTCAGTAAGACATTCATCCGTGATATCGTCAGTCGTGGCCTCGACACCATCCCCAACCATCGATACTACCTCTACGGCAAGAAGTACTACAAGATCTTCGAGACGTTCGTCGGAGATTTCTTAAATCTCTATTACGACTCAGACGATGCTGTTGTATCCGACTTTGAACTCCAGCACTGGGCCGAAGGCATGGTCTCGGTCCCTCAGCTGGCCGATATGCCCAAGGCTTTTACCAGTATCAAGCAACTGCGAGCCGTGCTGACACACATCATCTTCCAGGTGGTGTTCAAGCAGAACGCGATGAAGGGCCTCGCGTCCTGGCACGGTGCGGCTTTGCCCTACAACACACCTGCTTTGTGGAAACCATTGCCACGAGAGAAGGGCCTGGATATCGACTTGCGCGAGTGGTTTCCCCCCACCGAGAAGCTAAAGTACGGCTTTCTGTGGTCGACGACGTACTTCCGCAACATTGATGAGTCCTGGCTGCTTCCCAACGCGTACGAGAGCTTGAAAGCCACGGACCCCAAGGCCGAAGCCGCTGTCGCGACCTTCAAGCAGCATCTGAAGGACTTATCGGACGAAATCACCTCCACCGAGTCGGAATACCCGTGGTTCCGACCTCAGGACATCACGGCGGCCATTCTGTACTAGTCCGAAGAACCAAACACGTGCACTTTAAGTTTCCTCCCCCAGAGATGGCTACACTAGTTCTATAGGATGACTCAGATTCAGATGGACTATACAAAGTATACTTTTACTTTTTACCAAATCAACATCTACTTCAGTTTCGAATTTTAGCCAATGACGAGATTTCCCTTCAGTTCGCCGGCGACGGTGGGGAAGAGCGCATGCCGACGACGAGTGCGGCTCATTCCACGAGTTCTCGACGCCATGGCGAGGAGTTACACGTCGCTACCCAAGCGCACGACGCTCACGTACAAGCAGCGACTCACCATCTGCGAGCACGCGCGTAAAAATCCAGATATCAAGCACGGAGACCTCGCCATTTGGGCAGCCCTCGAGTTCAGGCTGCCCAAGCCACCGAGTGACGCCACGATCCGAGCGATTCGCACGAAAGAAGAGGAATGGAAGGCGGCACTGGCCAGTGGATCCGTGGATGCCGGCAATCGACGCAAGAAGAGTCAGGTCCAGGCGCCGGAAGTGGAGATGGCACTGCTAGAATGGATCGCCGAGCAGGACAATGACCATATCAAGTGTAAGGAAATCCAGAACAAGGCCGAGGAACTGGCCGATGCGATGGGCATTCCTCATGACAAGCGACCCAAGTACTCGAACGGCTGGCTTTCCTCGTTCCAAGAGCGCCATGGACTCACCCCGGGCGCCAAGCAACGCAAACAGAAGAAGATGAAGAGTCTGAGTGATCCGATCCCAGCGCGCATCGTGCTCACGTACAAGCAACGCCACCAGCTGTGTCAACACGCGAGTGCCAACCCTGAATTAAACAAGACCCAACTTGCAGCCTGGGCGACGGAAAAGTTCCGTCTGCGCAAGTATATCAGTAACCACGCCGTGTCCAACATCCTCAAACGAGCCGACGAATGGGAACGCGTCGCCGTGCGCGATGCCATCAACATCAAGCATCTGCGTCTCCCTGCCGCCCCGGAAGTGGACGCTCTGCTCGCCACGTGGCTCATGCGTCGACGAGATCGAGGCGCGCACACGTCAGGCCGCGAGATCATGGACAAGGGCCGCAGTATCGCCAACGAACTCCAGATCCCCGAGAAGGAACAACCCAAGTTTTCCAAGGGCTGGTTGCAGTCGTTCTTGACGCGGCACCACCTGACGTCGTGGGACACTGCGGGGAAGCGACGAGCAGCCGTGGAAGACGAGGGAAGTAGGAAAAAGAGTCGCGTGGATCACATTTTGAACTAAACATGATCAAATATTGTACCCAACGAGTCCAGCGTGAGGTTTCTCTTGTTGTCGACCAGGAGTTGTGTTACGCTCTTTACGACCTCTCGCTACTTGTTTCGTGGGTTGGTAAATCGAAAATCTCTCACTGTCGTTGAGGGTTCTGAAGATCCACTAGGGTCTCCTCGTCTAGGCCACAGTCGTAAAAAGCATATGCAAGCACAATGGCTGGAGGTATCCACAGAGAATCCCGTCTAGGCCTCACACGGCTTGTGAATCGGCCTGCCGACGTGGTCACTCACGACGACGATCTCAGGTACACCTTAGACCCTGTTATTTATTATACTCGGGGTGTTTAGTTTTTGCGACCTCAAGTAAATAAGTTTAAAATACTGTATAAATAGATAAATGTTATATATCATGCTATCAGATTATAGAGAATATGGGACGATTTTGGAGAATGGAAGCGGTCGACTTCGTTGGATTCTAGTAGAAACCTCTCACTACCAATGCAGTAGCATCATTTCAGTGGTTGTGCACTGACATGCTGCGTGGAGAATAGCCAAAGCGACGTCAAAGCTTCGTGGAGTGCTGCAATTAGGCTAGGGCGCCTGAAAGTGGCCGCCAAGTTGACATACAGTCCATGGTTCTATTTTGAACCAATCAAAAGCAACAATGGAGACTAAACAACTGCTTATCAACCAATCATATGCGTCAAAATGCTGCTGTCACAGTCTAAACGGTGATCACGAAATCAGTGGAATGGTTTCAGCCAATCAGCGATCGGATCTCTTCATCCACCGCCGGAAACGCCATGGACGCATCCGGAGAAGGCTCATTTCTTCATTCGCTCGCTGCGCACGACGCCAGATGACGGACACCACTCGCACGCGACAGCCAGCCGTCTTTGTGCCGCATGGAGGCGGCCCCATGCCCATTCTGGGCGATCCAGGCCACGCGGAGATGGTTCAGTGGCTCAAGAGCTTCCGGAAGACCTTTATCAAGACCAAGCCGGACGCCATTGTGCTCGTCACGGCGCACTGGGAAGAGAAAGTCACGACGATCACGTCTGCTGCTCAACCCAAGCTGCTGTACGACTACTACGGCTTTCCACCCAAGGCGTACGATATCAAATACCCAGCGCCTGGTCACCCAGAACTCGCGGATCGGATCAAGGGCTTGCTGAGCGAACAACGCATCCTAGCCAAGTTGGACGACGCTCGAGGCAACGACCACGGCGTGTTTATCCCCATGAAGCTCATGTTCCCAAATGCTGACATCCCAGTCGTGCAGATGTCCATCTACGATTCGCTCAACCCCGAGCAGCACATCAAGCTCGGTGAGGCGTTGAGTTCGCTCCGTGACGACAACATCCTCATCGTCGGATCTGGTCTCTCGTTCCACTCATTCAAGTACTTTTTCGGCGACAAGGTGGAGGCGAACCGCGTGAGTGTGCCGTTCCACGAGTACCTCGTTGACGCTCTTGTGAACACGACCAACCCCTCCGAACGTCGCAAGAAGCTGTCGCAGTGGTCGAAGGCGCCGTTTGCGCGTGAAGTGCACCCACGCGAGGAGCATTTGATGCCGTTGCTCGTCATTGCTGGGGCTGGACTTCGTGAGCCGTGCCAGGAGATCTTCTCTGGCTTAGTCATGGACATCCGCACGTCCGGGTTCCTCTTTGGCGGTGAAACCTCGACCGAAGCATAATTTTATAAAGTATTTCTTTGCTGGAAGATGGAGAATGGATTCACTGTTGCTTACTTTACACCCAAGTGTAGTATGACATGTTTTGAGGGCGCATGAGGTCGAACGGCCACTTTTCGTGATGGCCTTCATATCGACATGGAACTCGTCAATGGCGGCCTTCAAGGACGTTTCGTTGCTGAAGGGGGCGGTCTTGTAGACGCCGACCAAGCTCTCCGACTCTGGCACTTGACGGTAGAACATCGCGCCGAGACCCAAGGACACGGGGATGAGCTTGGCAGGGACGGTGTACTCCAACAGGTTGAGCTTCTCACCCTCTTCTTCGGCAAAGGCTTCCAGAGTGCAGCTGGGGAGTAAGGCACAGCCATACCGTGCCACATGGAGAAGCCATTCATGGTGTGATGATGCACAGTGCTGAGGAAGATCAAATGGGTGAGCAAATCACGGAGCTGGACTTTGTTTTCGATCTTGGAAGGGAAACTCTGCAACTGTGCCACCTGAGGAGAGGCCTTGGCCCAGTTCTGGAGCTCAAAGTCGGCCGTCAACGCGGCATCCGACGCGTAGTACGTGTTGATATACTTCTCAACAAACTTTTGCATCGCGACGTAGTAGAGCGAGCCGTAGTGCACGTACTTGTGGTTCGGAATGTGTTGGAGACCACGCTCGTTGATGTCTGCGAAGAAGTTGCGCTTAAACGAGACATAGTTGTTGGTCTGATAGTACAAGAATCGGTTGGATCCCGTGGCACCCCAGCCAAATGTCTGGTCCAACGCCGTCGATTCGTTCAAAAGACGAATACCTGCGAGCTTTTCGAGCGCAAAGTCCGAGTAAATATGGTTGACGAGCAAAGCACGCACTGGATGCTGCTCCGCCATGTTGCGGAACAACTCGACACGAATCGGGATCGTCACCGAGTGCGTCTCCGCCATATGTGACATCTGGTGGTACAGCACAGACGCGGCTTCGAGTCCCATCTTGGCCAGTGTCCATTCATCGGTAGTATCGTATGAGGTGTAAGCGAGCTTGGTGTCTGGGAAGCGGATCTCGATGGGCAGAAGCTTCTGCGATTCCTTGTTGAAGCAGAAGAAGCCGACGACGTTCGGCGCGTACTTTTCTGGGTGCACTGGGTCGTTCCAGAGGGAGATGTTGCTAAAGTTCTCCACGAAGAGCTGGTTGTTGGCGAGCAAAGTCTTCTCGTCGCTCTTGTTACCGCACTTGTCTCCGAGCTGCGCAGACGAAAGCGACAGTGGCTTGTCGGTCACATCGGCGTTTGTTGCCAATCGCAATGTGAAGCTCTTGATGGTGTGTCGCTGGTGTCCAAAGGTCTCATCACTGTTGTCCATGGCCATCGGCTTTGGGAGAATCGACTCAGCACGCTTGAAGACGCCAGAAATGGCTTCCAACGACGTAAACGTCGACGTGAGATTGGTCACAAGCGCCATGAGCTGCTGTGGCTGCGCCGAGGTCGAGGTAGCTAGCTAACTCTCGATAGCTGACTCTCGTATCGTTGAATCTGGGTGTGATGCTCATTGGTGAGGCCGACCGCGGAGTCTAGATGCGACTATAGCCAACAGCAGTCTCACTTCATCGACGAAGACAGTTGCAAAGTGACCGAACGTGAATGCTTTGCATTAAAAAGTGATACAACTCATATCATTTCAGCCCCCTGCTGTCTGTCCCGTACATTATTTCACCTGGATAGAGTTCCCAGTATGCGAGGTTTCAGGTAGTCAGTAATTAGGTCAAGCGAAGCCTGGGCAGTCAGAATAAGGAACCCAACCAATCCTGTGGATATCTGAAACCATGCCTTTTGCCTAGGCCAGGTTTCCATGAGGCCGACAGCATGGACCGGCCAACTCATCCGACAAATGACAAAGTGTGATCAAACGTCTAAATCACATAGAGTCTCACGCATCATATTTTACTCACTTCTTGTCATAACTGCTGAGTTGAGCTTCAAGTGACCTACATCTGTCCTGAAGATCTAGGTTCTTTCAGCTGAGACAACCAACGGGCCCATCAAGGATATTGGCCCTGTGACGAGGAAATCAGCGTTGAGCCAAGCAACTGAGACCGCAACCATGTTTCCAGTGGACGTCGACCTCCAGAAAGGACGGACCGATGATCCAAGCGAGCCTCATTCTCTATCTTCGTCGGTGAAAACGAAAACTCCTTGGCGATGCAGTTAACGATGCTCCGATCTTGCGCATTGGCAGCTGTGATTTGCGCTACCTCTCTCCAGTCAATCGCTGCGCTCAGCATTCCAAAGTCTTTTGATGTCTCTGGGCCACGGGCAGACGCCATCGCCGCCATCGCGAACCAAATCGTCGACACCAAGCGCACCTATCCCATCAATGGCACGGTCTACCCATGGTACGATGGACCCGTGGCTGCTCCTGGCTCACTCACACAGCAGATCCAGTACCAAGAGTTCGTCAAGCTCGCCAGCTTCACGACACCACAAGCCAAGGAACTCGCCAGTCTGCTCGCCAACAGCAGCAGCACCACCAATTTGACCTCCATGGACGCCATTGCCGATCTGTACAACGGAGCTGCACCCATCATCGCCAAGCCGATGGCCATGGACAACAGCGACGAGACCTTTGGACAACAGCGACTCACTATCAAGAGCATGGCGATCCGTCTGGCCAAGCTGGAAGACATCAAGGGCAAACCCTTCGCGCTCTCGGACTCGCAACTCACGGACAAGTGTGGCGCTGGTATCAACCGGCTGACGATGTGGACGTCAAACCGCGTGTTCGTGGAAGATTTCTCAAATGTGGCGCAGTGGGACGACGCAGCCAACCCAAACAAATACACCCCGAACGTCGTCGGCTTCTTCTGCTACAACGCTGTGACAGAGAAGCTCTTGCCCATCGAGATCCGATTCCCAGACACGAACCTCGCCTACACACCGTACGACACCAAGGACGAGTGGACGCTGGCCAAGATGGGACTGGAGGCGGCGTCCATCCAGTTCCACCAGATCCAGCACATGGCCGAGACCCACGCCGTGACGATCCCCATTCGTGTGGAGATGATGCGTCACATGTCGGCCGAGCATCCGATCCGCGCGCTGTTGTTCCATCACGTGTACATTGACTTTTCACTGGAGATGCTGGTGGCGTCTCGGTTGTTGAACACGTCGACGGGTCTGGATCAGACGCTGGCGTGGGGTGCGAGTGGCAGCGTGCGCTTCATCCAGCACCAGACACAGACCGTGGTGTCGCTCCAGAACGATTTCCTCACGGACGTCCGCAAGCGTGGCTTGAACTACCTACCCAACCAGAAGTTTGTGCGCTATGGGACACTGTACTGGCTGACCATCGGTCGCTTCGTCTCCGACTTTGTGAGCACGTACTACGCGACGGACGCGGACGTTCAGGCGGACTTTGAGCTGCAGAACTGGGCCATGGGATGCACGGGTGTGTCGCACTTGCACGACTTCCCAGCGTCGTTCACGTCTCGTGAGCAAGTGCGCGAGTTGCTGACGCATTTGATCTTTTTGAGTACGGTCCGTCATCACGCGATGAATGGCGTGGTGACGTGGCACAGTATGGCGGTGCCGTACAGTCCTGCGGCGTTGTGGAAGGCGTTGCCTCGGACGAAGGGGGAGACGGTGAATCTGCTCGAGTACACGTTACCTGTGCGGTTGATTCCGGTGTCGTTGGATCTGGGTGCGTTGTTTTTCCGACCACCGCCTGCGTCGGAGAGTCTGACGTCGGCTTACAAGACGACGCCTTTCAGTGACGAGCCGTTGTTGCAGTCAGCGGTGGACACGTTCCACGCATCTTTGGGAGCAATCGACAGTCTCATCGTGACGACGGAGAAGTCGGAGAAGTGGCCGTACGAGATCCTGCGACCTGGCAATCTGGCGTACTACACGTGGGTGTAACGAGTGTAATGAACCAAAACGAGTATAGTAACTGCAAACTGAAGGTAGTGAAGGGCTGGGTCCAGTGAATCATGGATAATGGATGATCAATTGGTTGCTTTACACCCAGGTGTAGTAGGATAGGTTCTTTGGTCGCATGAGGTCGAACGGCCACTTCTCGTTCTTCTCGCCATTGACAACGATAGCGTCGATGGCCACCATGTTGGCGTGGAACTCATCAATAGCGCTCTTCAACAGTGGCTCATTATTGAATGGGGCTGTCTTGTACACGCCCACCAAGCTCTCCGACTCTGGTACTTCGCGGTAGAACATGGAACCGAGACCCAAGGACACTGGAATGACCTTGACGGGGACCGTGTACTCCAACAAGTTGAGCTTCTCACCCTTCTGGAGCTTGGCCGTTGGCAAAGGCTTCCAAAGAGCAGCTGGAGAGTATGGCACAGCCATACCGTGCCACATCGCCATGCTGTTCATGGCGTGATGATGAATAGTACTGAGG
The DNA here is from genome assembly GCA_020085045.1 of Pythium oligandrum. Taxonomy (NCBI): domain Eukaryota; phylum Oomycota; class Peronosporomycetes; order Pythiales; family Pythiaceae; genus Pythium; species Pythium oligandrum. The sequence goes on along the minus strand of JAHRIK010000036.1, from coordinate 141,993 downwards.
AAAATCAAGTGGGTGAGCAAATCACGGAGCTGTGTCTTGGTCTCAATCTTCGAAGGGAAGTCGTGGAGTTGCGAGACTTGAGGACAGGCCTTGGCCCAGTTCTGGAGCTCAAAGTCGGCCGTCAACGCGGCGTCCGACGCGTAGTACGTGTTGACGTACTGCTCCACGAATTGTCGGATGGCGACGAAATAGAGCGAGCCATAGTGTGCGTACTTGTGGTTGGGGATATGGTAAAGACCACGCTTGTTGATGTCTGCGAAGAAGTTGCGCTTAAACGAGACATAGTTGTTGGTCTGATAGTACAAGAATCGGTTGGATCCCGTGGCACCCCAGCCAAATGTCTGGTCCAACGCCGTCGATTCGTTCAAAAGACGAATACCTGCGAGCTTTTCGAGCGCAAAGTCCGAGTAAATATGGTTGACGAGCAAAGCACGCACTGGATGCTGCTCCGCCATGTTGCGGAACAACTCGACACGAATCGGGATCGTCACCGAGTGCGTCTCCGCCATGTGAGACATCTGGTGGTACAACACAGACGCGGCTTCGAGTCCCATCTTGGCCAGTGTCCATTCATCGGCAGTATCGTATGAGGTGTAAGCGAGCTTGGTGTCTGGGAAGCGGATCTCGATGGGCAGAAGCTTCTGCGATTCCTTGTTGAAGCAGAAGAAGCCGACGACGTTCGGCGCGTACTTTTCTGGGTGCACTGGGTCGTTCCAGAGGGAGATGTTGCTAAAGTTCTCGACGAAGAGCTGGTTGTTGGCGAGCAAAGTCTTCTCGTCGCTCTTGTTACCGCACTTGTCTCCGAGCTGCGCAGACGAAAGCGACAGTGGCTTGTCGGTCACATCGGCGTTTGTTGCCAATCGCAATGTGAAGCTCTTGATGGTGAGTCGCTGGTGTCCGAAGGTCTCATCACTGTTGTCCATGGCCATTGGCTTGGAAATGAACGGGTCCGCGAGTGTGAAGATGTTGGCAATGGCTTCCATCGAGGTCAGCGTCGAGGCGAGCGAGGTCGCGAGGTTCACGAGCTGCTGCGGTTGCGTCGTAGTGAACGTCGCGAGCTTGGCGACTTCGGTATCCTGGATCTGAGCCGTCAACGAGTTGTTCGCTGCCACTGGGCCATCGTAGAACGGATACACGCCGCCAGCGATGGTAATCGTGCGCTTGGCGTTGGCAATCTCACTAGCATGAGAGGCGATGGCAGCAGCTCGCGGTCCTGAGACGTCAGAGGTGGACGGGATGCTCAGAGGCGTAGTGGCGGCCTGGACAGCGGCCAAGGACGCGACTGTCAAGGTGACGAGACGATGGATCGAGGGCATCGTAGGGGATTGTGTCGTGCACCGTGCAAAATGGAGACTGAGGGCAGGAAGGGTAGGGAGGGTGCTCTTGATGAGCTGCCGTTGACGGGACCGCGGCGTGTCTCGTGGGTGCGTTCGACGCAATCACGCGCCAGGATGGGAGGCATCTCTGTGGTGACACAACGAAGGGATCAACTGCACAACAAGCGCATCATCTGTAGCTCCGCAACTGGTTGTGGTACGACGAGCGAACTGATACGAACGCGTTTTGTCCCTTTGGGGTTGCTGATTTGGCTCGCTTGGACTGGAGAGTCAATAGAGGAGTGTTCAACCTCTTACTGAGGACACATAACTTAACTTAGTTTACGTGATGCCTTTTTGTACAGGGTATATATTGCTAGAAATGATATAAGCGATTGTTATTTAAAAGAATATGTCAAAATCTACTCTCTCTCTCTCTCTCTCTCTCTCTCACTGTGACGTCTATTGAGTTAAGCCGAAACAATATGTCAAAATCTACAATATCGCCCCTCCACAAAAAATGCCATAACAGAAATAAAATGTTAGTGCTTGGACATGTAAGTAGGCCACATCTCTATCCTAACAAGTGAGTGTGATATCATCTCTTGAAATTGAGAAGAGGAAGAGATGTTTCTGAAGATTCGATAATACAGTACCGTATCTTCTCCGGTCGAGCGTTCAGGCGCCATATCTTCGCGATGCCATTGATGATCCTAGCACTGAATAGCTGCAACAAGCTCTGACGTGTGCCAAAAAACAATCGCAACTGGTCGGATCGTGCTAGAAATTGGCGTGCTGCATGACCGTTATCCATAACAGCTACATATCAATTTTCAGACGAGCCGCATGCGTCATTTTGAAGTTATGCATCCCGATGCGGACCTACCTTGGCTGTATTCAATCAGGCCACACCTTTATGATACTGGTTCAAGAGTTCATCGGATGGCCACATCTCGGATTCTATAGGGCCACACCGAAAGGTGTGGCCATTATGGAGAGTCGAGACTCTCGACTCTCCATCCTAACCAGATCCTGCCGTGATCGCAACACTAATCTACCCTCTATCCCTCTAGGCAGTCCTCTAGACGCCTCCTTGTTCCACATGCAATCGTCGCTACCATTCATCACACCACGACGATCCTCACCGCAGCGAAGGCAGCGAAGGTTCCCACTGGCACCGCACGGAACGTTCATGGGTGATAATCAATATCATGCATTCACACACGCGCAATCACCAAGCATAGATGGGCGCACTCCACAACACTGCCCATTTTACTTGCTTCATAGAGAGAGTTGGTGTTAATCGAAAAGTCCGAAATGGACGCCAAGGCTTTCTTTCCTCAGATCGTTTCCCGCGGCTTTGGGCGGTCTGGTCCAGACTCTGGATCACATATCAGCGATCGCCTGCTTGTGTGCCCTCCGTATCAGATGAGACGGATCCGGCTTACTCACGCTCCCCCAGCAAATGCAGGACGCTTGGCACTTGCGATTGTTTCAACCAGCTCGCCATTATTTTCGTGACCTAATTTACATCAACGCGTGACGCCATCAATTCCAAAATCCTTGGATGATGGCTTCAGTTTTGGTCGTAACGATCTCGTTCTCCACAAGGACCTAGAAGAACATGAAAGTCGAGCATCAATACTGAATATTGAAGTTTACCACTTGTCTGAACATGTTTCGGAATAATACTGCGATCCAAAAACTATCACTATCTCTAAACCCACGTATAGTGCGCCAGGTTGCCAGGTCGCAGGATCTCGTACGGCCACTTCTCCGACTTCTCCGTCGTCACGATGAGACTGTCGATTGCTCCCAAAGATGCGTGGAACGTGTCCACCGCCGACTGCAACAACGGCTCGTCACTGAAAGGCGTCGTCTTGTAAGCCGACGTCAGACTCTCCGACGCAGGCGGTGGTCGGAAAAACAACGCACCCAGATCCAACGACACCGGAATCAACCGCACAGGTAACGTGTACTCGAGCAGATTCACCGTCTCCCCCTTCGTCCGAGGCAACGCCTTCCACAACGCCGCAGGACTGTACGGCACCGCCATACTGTGCCACGTCACCACGCCATTCATCGCGTGATGACGGACCGTACTCAAAAAGATCAAATGCGTCAGCAACTCGCGCACTTGCTCACGAGACGTGAACGACGCTGGGAAGTCGTGCAAGTGCGACACACCCGTGCATCCCATGGCCCAGTTCTGCAGCTCAAAGTCCGCCTGAACGTCCGCGTCCGTCGCGTAGTACGTGCTCACAAAGTCGGAGACGAAGCGACCGATGGTCAGCCAGTACAGTGTCCCATAGCGCACAAACTTCTGGTTGGGTAGGTAGTTCAAGCCACGCTTGCGGACGTCCGTGAGGAAATCGTTCTGGAGCGACACCACGGTCTGTGTCTGGTGCTGGATGAAGCGCACGCTGCCACTCGCACCCCACGCCAGCGTCTGATCCAGACCCGTCGACGTGTTCAACAACCGAGACGCCACCAGCATCTCCAGTGAAAAGTCAATGTACACGTGATGGAACAACAGCGCGCGGATCGGATGCTCGGCCGACATGTGACGCATCATCTCCACACGAATGGGGATCGTCACGGCGTGGGTCTCGGCCATGTGCTGGATCTGGTGGAACTGGATGGACGCCGCCTCCAGTCCCATCTTGGCCAGCGTCCACTCGTCCTTGGTGTCGTACGGTGTGTAGGCGAGGTTCGTGTCTGGGAATCGGATCTCGATGGGCAAGAGCTTCTCTGTCACAGCGTTGTAGCAGAAGAAGCCGACGACGTTCGGGGTGTATTTGTTTGGGTTGGCTGCGTCGTCCCACTGCGCCACATTTGAGAAATCTTCCACGAACACGCGGTTTGACGTCCACATCGTCAGCCGGTTGATACCAGCGCCACACTTGTCCGTGAGTTGCGAGTCCGAGAGCGCGAAGGGTTTGCCCTTGATGTCTTCCAGCTTGGCCAGACGGATCGCCATGCTCTTGATAGTGAGTCGCTGTTGTCCAAAGGTCTCGTCGCTGTTGTCCATGGCCATCGGCTTGGCGATGATGGGTGCAGCTCCGTTGTACAGATCGGCAATGGCGTCCATGGAGGTCAAATTGGTGGTGCTGCTGCTGTTGGCGAGCAGACTGGCGAGTTCCTTGGCTTGTGGTGTCGTGAAGCTGGCGAGCTTGACGAACTCTTGGTACTGGATCTGCTGTGTGAGTGAGCCAGGAGCAGCCACGGGTCCATCGTACCATGGGTAGACCGTGCCATTGATGGGATAGGTGCGCTTGGTGTCGACGATTTGGTTCGCGACGGCGGCGATGGCGTCTGCCCGTAGCCCCGAGCGGTCCGAGGACGACGGGAGACTGAGTCCAGAGACCGCATCCAATACGGAGAGTGTCGCCATCGCCATCCATACCCAGACGCGAGTCATCTTCTTGAAGAGCGGAAGAGGAGACTTTGGTAGCACTGCGAAGGAGGAGGAATGAGGCGCTTCCTTCTTGACGCATCCAGCGTGGCGGCGAGGCCGTCCAGACCCTCGACTTGCTCGGGTCAAGATCGCAGAGTTCAGAGAGCGAGTCGGGAGAGGGAGGAGCTACGATGGACAAAGCCACGCGAGGTAACGACGGCTCTATCGTCATGTACGCATATCTACCGAGAACGAGGCTCCCGACGCCGCATCATCGTGGGGTCAGGCCAGCATCACAGAGTTATTATATCCACCAATAGGCTAATACTTGAAAACGTGCTATATAGGTTGATTTATAGGTTGAGTGTGAAATGACTTGGATTGTGACCATGGGCAGCAGAGATGCGTCTTCGGATGAATGCTGACTGTGTAGGTACAGTAGTATTGATCCAGGACTCATCGACGATGGATGTCTCCGTCCAGTAATGGCTTGTGTTCCCAAGACACCTATAATACTTGAAACTCGAACCAATTCCGTCATAACTGTAACACTTTATGTGTGATATGTAATGGTAAATATTCATTTATAGAGTCTTCCATAAGCGCGAAACGCTGCGGCCGCAATAACTAAACACCAAAGTATTAAAAGAAAAAGGTTTTTGACCAATCAATCTAAGATCGAGGGTGACATCAAAGCATGGTGACTCATGTTTGAGGGTCAACTGTAGTAGGAACTGAAGTGGACTCACCACCAAAGAGGAAACCAGATGTGCGGATATCCATCACCAAGCCCGAGTAAATCTCCTGGCAAGGCTCATGAAGTCCGGCGCCAGTGGCCACGAACAGCGGCATCAAGTGCTCCTCACGTGGGTGTACCTCTCGTGCATATGGGGCTTGTAGCCACTGATTCATCTTCTTGCGGCGCTCTGACGGATCCGTTGTGTGTACGAGAGCGTCAACGAGGAACTCGTGGAATGGCTCGCTCACTCGGTTGGCTTTCACCTTGTTTCCGAAAAAATGCTTGAAGGAATGGAAGGAGAGGCCAGATCCGATGATGAGGATGTTATCGTCTCGTAGAGAGCTCAGCGCCTCCCCCATCTTGATATGCTGCTCTGGGTCGAGCGTATCGTAGAGCGACATCTGCACGGTGGGGATCTCGGCTTCTGGGAACATCAGCTTCATGGGGATGAACGTGCCGTGGTCATTTCCACGAGTACTATCCAGTTTGGCTGGAAGTCCGTATTCAGCCAGCAACGACTTGATGCGGTGCGCAAGCTGTGGATGACCTGGAGCTGGGTACTGGATCTGATACGCTTCCGGTGCGAACCCGGAGTAGTCGTACAGCATCGTTGGGTGGGCAGCCGACGTAATCGTCGGTACGTTCTCCTCCCAGTGCGCCGTGATAATCACAATCGCATCCGGCGTGGTCTTCAAGTATGTCTTGCGAAAGGCCTTGAGCCACGTGACCAGTTCAGCATAGCCTGGATGGCCCAGAATCACCCGAGGGCCGCCTCCGTGAGGAATAAACACCGCTGGCTGGCGAGTTCGCGCGCAAACTGGAGATGAAGAGGCCATGGCGAATGTGGAAATGACCAAGCCAGGTATTCTCTTGTAGCTTGTCGTCGAAGGCTTTCAGATTTCGTGATCATGGCGTCATCAAGGTCGGTGGTGGGTAAACATTCTCATCTTATCAACCAATCAATGGCGTCTTCATTCTAGACTCATCCTATACTTCCAGTTGCAACCTACAAGTGTAGGAAGCGCACAACTGAGGATGCTACAGGAGCGTGTACTAGGGCAGTCGCGACGGGCGTAGGAGCTCAAAGGGCCACGCTTCCTTCTGCTCGCCGTCGGTGATGATGGCGTCGATCTTCGCCAGCCGCTCGTGCAATTCGGTAATGGCGCGCGTCAGTCGCGGCTCGTCCTTGAACGGCGCCGTCTTGTAGACCCCGAGCATGGACTCGGACGCGGGGATCTGCTTGTAAAAGCTCGCGCTGTACTCGATCACCGACGCTACGAGACCACTCGGCGCCGTGTACTCGCGGAGTGGGACCCACTCGTCGTAATTGAGCGTCTCGTTCAGCATGGGTTCCCACAGCGCCGCGGGACTGTAGGGAAGGTTCAAGCTGTGCCATGTTGCCATGCCACTCGCCATCTGATTCCGCACGGTGGCCATGAAGATGAGGTGCAAGAGCAGCTCGCCCAGCTGCATACGCGTCGTGAGCATGAGGGGGAAGCCCTGGAGCTGCGGGATCTCCACACACGCGTCTTTCCGGTGCTGGAGCTCCTGGTCGCCCTTACCGCCGCGTCCGAAGGGTAATACACGGCGAGATACCTGCCAATGAAGTCGCCGAGGGCGATCCAGTACGCTCCACCGTACTGGACGTCTGGTGAGTCGAGGGAGACCGTGGAGGCCTCGGTTCCGCGCCTCGGTGAGGAAATCGTTGCGGATGAACACGTCGCGCATCACGCGGCTGTGGAGGAACGCGGTGCTTCCGGACGCGCCCCAGCCAAAGGTTTTGTCCAGCGCCGACTTGTCCTGGAGATGCGTGGCCAGCAGCTCCGCCTCGGACGCCATGGCGCCGTACGTGTGGTACAGGAAGAGCGTACGCACGGGATGCTCGGACGCCATGTGGCGCAGCATTTCCACGCGGATCGGCACGAGGACGGCGTGCGTCTCCGCCTCGTGCGTCATCTGATGGTACACGTTCGAGGCGGCGTCGAGCGCCATCTTGGCCAGTGTCCAGTGCGAAAGTACGGCACCGAGTAGTTGGAGTCGGGAAAGCGGATCTCAATGGGTAGGAAGCGCCGCGTGGCCTTGCTGTAGCAGAAGAAGCCGATGACGTTGGGCACGTGCTTTTCCGGATGCATGGGGTCGTTCCACTGCGCGATCGTGAGAAGTCTTCGACGTACAAGGTCGTGGAGCGCCACATGTCGGCCATGGCGCAGCCGCAATTCTCGTGCAGCTGCGAGTCGTACAAGTCCAGGTGAATGCCCTTGAGGTCTTTGAGCACGGCTGGACGAAGCGCAAAGCTCCGATACGTCACGCGCTGCCGCGCAAACGTCAGATCGCTGTTGTCCGAGGCCATGGGCTTGTCGAACTCGGACGAGAGGATGTCGTACAGGTCGAGAAGGCCCTTCGTGTTCTTGAGAACGATCCCACTGTTTGCCACTTTGTTGAGAGCGCGCTTGATGAACGAAGGACGGAAGTTAGCGAGCTTCTTCTGCTCCTCGTGCTGCATCTGAGCGGTGAGGGAGCCGTTGGTGCTGAACGAGGGGCCAGTGTACACGGCGTAGCTCGTGCCTCCGGTAGTGTGAGTCCGTTTGCCATTTGAGATCTTGCTCGCGGTCGCTTTGATACTCTCCGCACGCGCACCAGACGCGTCTTGTGCTGTTGGAATACTCAACGCGGCGTTGGTTATGTCACAAATGACCGCGATAACGAGCAGCAGCACGCTAATACGTCGACCTGACATGGTTAAATGAAGACAGGAAGTAGGCAACTGAAGGAAGACGAATACTATGACGCTCTGGATTCTTGTCGCCCTCATCCACGGGATATGGAGGCATGCCCCATGTCAACATAGGTGACGAGAATCCAGGTGATGGACCACGGATGACTTCGCACATGGCTACACTTGGCTATTCGTCATCTGAGATGGATACAAAAACTACCTTTGGGTCATGACAAGGATGCCAGCGCCACGGGAAAACATGCAATTCAGAGGGAGCATACGTGTCTATGAGATTAAGTTATTCGACGTGGACTAGACCCAGGTGTAGTGCGAGAGTCGTGAGGGACGCAGCACTTCGTACGGCCACTTCTCGTTCTTCTCGCCGGCCGTGATCGCCGCGTCGATGGTCTGCAGGTTCGTGCGGAACGCCTTGATCGACTGCTCCAGTCTCGATTCATCACTGAAAGGCGACGTCGTGTACGCAGCCAGCATGCTCTCAGCCTCCGGAACAGGTCGGAAGAAGGTCGCCCCCAACGCCAACGCGACGGGAATCACAGCCGTCGGCACCGTGTACTCGCGCAGGTTGAGCTTCTCGTCCTTCTGCAACTTGGCCGTTGGCAGTGGCTTCCACAGCGCCGCTGGGCTGTAAGGCACCGTCATACTGTGCCACGTGGCCATGCCGTTCATGCCGTGGTGACGCACCGTACACAAGAAGATGACATGGGTGAGCGTATCGGCAAGCGCGGCCTTGGTTGGGAAACTCGAAGGGAAGTCCTTGAGCTGTGCGACATTGGCGACCGTGGCCTTGGCCCAGTTCTGGAGCTCTTTGTCGGCAACGACGGCCGCGTCCGTCGCGTAGTAGACATTCAGGAAGCTGGCCACGAACTCGTGAATGGTTTCCTGGTACAGCTTGCCGTATTGGACGTACTTGTGCGTTGGAATGTGCTGGAGACCTCGCTTGGTGTAGTCACTCACAAAGTCGTTCTTGAACGAGACCTTGGTGTTGATATGGTTGCCCAAGAAGCGTGTGGAACCCGACGCACCCCAGGCAAACGTCTGGTCCAGCATCGTCGTCGTGTTCAAGAGGATGACGGCGACCTGCATCTCGAGCGCAAAGTCCGCGTACACGTGGTGCATCAAGAGCGCACGCACGGGGTGCTGCTCAGCCATGTTCCGCAGCATCTCGACTCGCATCGGGATCGTCAGCGTGTGGGTCTCCCCCATGTGGGCCATCTGGTGGTACTGGACGGAAGCAGCTTCGAGACCCATCTTGGCCAGTGTCCATTCGTCGGCCGTATCGTACGGAGTGTACGCAAGCTTGGTGTCTGGGTAGCGGATCTCGATCGGCAAAAGCTTCTGCGAGTCCTTGTTGAAGCAGAAGAAGCCGACGACGTTCGGCGCGTACTTTTCTGGACGCGCGGGGTCGTTCCATTGCGCGGCATCCGAGAAATCGTCCACGAAAAGCCGATTCGACGCCACGAGCGTCTTGGGTGTGACGTTCTTTCCACACTTTTCAGCGAGCTGCGAGTCTGTGAGCGAGATCTCGGCGCCCTTGAGGTCGCTCGGCGTCGCCAGACGAATCGCAAAGCTCTTGTGCGTCAGCCGCTGCAGACCAAAGGTCTCGTCGCTGTTGTCCATGGCCATGGGCTTCTCGATGATCGACTCGGCCAGGGTGTACAGGTTCGTGATCGCGTCCACGTTCGTCAGCGTGGCGGCGGCGGTCGTGGCGATACTCACGACGCTCTGTGGCTGGGTGGATCGGAACGTGATGAGCTTTTGCAGCTCCTCGTTCTGGATCTGCAGCGTCAGCGAGCCTGGACTGTTCACGGGCCCATCGTAGAACGGATACTGGACGCCGGCGATGGAAAACGTGCGCTTTGTGTTGAAAATCTGCCCGGCCGTGGCGGCGATGGCGGCTTCGCGCTCTCCACTGGTCTCCTGGGACGACGGGATGCTCAGCGCAGCGCCTGTGTGCGCGAGTGCGCTCAGGACGGCGAGGACGATTACGCCGTGACGAAACATGACGACGATGTGCTGTGAGGCCTCGCGAGAGGAAGGAGGAGTGAGGTGGACCGCTTTGCGACCGACGCGAACGTCAAGGAAAAACAACGATGAGCAGCTCGTTCACCATCACGTCTCTCTGTCGCACAATCAGACGAGCGTGCAATCACCACCTGTTGTGGCCGAGTCCGACCCTGAGATATCCGCCGCGTATGCAACAAACACTCTGATCAGACTGGACTGCAACTGGTGAGACCTTGGGGCGATATCGGAGACCGTGGACGCACGTGATCCTCTTTTTTCGACCGTCCAGACGACGCCAAGCACGCGCTTGTGGATTGTGGACGACGCACGACAGAGTGTATCAGAGTGGGTCGTCCGCCGCAGAGCCGGGGAGTCTAAGCAATCCAACGGGGTTTAGCATCATTCCAGGCCTCTCTAGCAGCGCATTCCCCTCTGAAAACGCCATAAAGCACAGTCAAACGCCGCTAGAAGCACGCAACATGCGTCGTCAGGCGCCCAGGCCAGTCAAGCCAAGGCAACTCGAGTCAGTTAAGTATTCTATTACTTCTAACAGGTTCTAAAATGCATTTAATGGGTTATATCCTTAAATGGTTTTAATCGCCTTGAAAGGGGTATGGTATAACGTCAATGACTAGTCTAGCTTGGTGGTCGAGGGACTTGTGACTGGCACAGTAGCAGTGGACGAGATCTCTGGAAGCAATGGCCAGTGCGCAGGCTTCCGCGGTGGACGATGCGGCCGCCACGCTGTCTCTGATTAGCTCGGACGATGTGAGCACGCGTGTGGACTGGCGTCGGCTCAAGATGATCTCGGAGATCATCCAGAGCGATCTGGACGACGCCGACGAGCTCGACGACCACAGCGACTACAGGTGCGTCCGCTGCGTTTAATGGAAGGAATCTATGGAATGCGGACTCACACATGCGTCAGTTCCGTGTATGAGATGTGGCAGCATGAGCTCAAGGACGTCCAGGAGCTCGAGGCCTCGGGAGCCAAGCAGGCCGTGTGGTATTCGAGTGCCAACGACTACTGGCAGGACGAGGAAAAGTGTTCTCTGGACGACAATGGCGTGCTGGGTGGCTTTGCGCACATCTCACCAGCCGACGTCCACGACTCGAAAGAGTTTATCTACAAGCTCGCGTTGAAGCGGCCGCAGTGGAAGCGTGACGTCGTGGTGGACTGTGGCGCGGGCATCGGCCGTGTGACCAAGAACCTGCTGCTCCCGCTCTTCCAGCGCGTCGATCTCATCGAGCAGAGCGAGCGTCTGCTGCGTGGCGTGCCGCAGTACATTGGTCGAGACGATGCAGCGGCCTTGAGTCGCGTGCGGAATCTGTACTGCATGGGTCTGCAGGACTTTACGCCTGCCTCGAGAAGCTACGACCTCGTGTGGATCCAGTGGGTCTCGAGTCATCTCACGGACGTGGACTTTGTCGACTTTCTCAAGCGATGCAAGGCCGGCCTAGCGCCACACGGCTGGATTGCCGTCAAGGAGAACGTGCTGCTCGCAGGTTCGCCGTACGAGATCGATCGTCAGGACAGCAGCATGACTCGGTACGTCCTAGGTTGTGGGGATGAGTGGACTCACTGTGGGCTCACGAGGAAACGACGTGTGTGGACAGATCGGACGTGTACTTTAAGAGCATCTTCCGTCAGGCTGGCCTCGAGGTCATTGCCGAGGAGACGCAAAAGAACTTTCCAGAGGAATTGTATCCCGTCAAGATGTATGCCCTGGCGTAACTACGTGGTAAACATGACGCAACTACCTCCTCCAACGCGCTCCTATACGTCCTTTCACACAGCCCAAACACCGTCTATAGCAGTGTATCCAGAGATCCAGACAACAACAGCATGGCCATGAGCAGATTGATTGGTTCGTGGATCATAAGTTAGTCGGGTTTTTCTATCTTTACATCGTGTGGCGATCGAGTCGGGCGATGGATCGGATGACTCGTGACGCCGCGGCACAGCAGGAAGCCGACTCGTGCAACGCCCTGACAATGTCGCGGCTGTCCATGAGACTCATGACGGCGAGCATCACGAGCGGCAGCAGCTGCAGACTCTCAAAGACGCTGTGGTCCATGCCCTCGAGCATCCCCACGAGCATCACCACCATCATCCCAAACACGGCCACCAGCGTCGTTTCTTGACAAATACCCAGTGTCAGCGTCAAGACAAAGCTCTTATATGCGCAGCCACTTACCAAATTCGTTTAAATAGGGTTTGTCGTCGTCTTCTGCCGTCGAAAGCTTGACTAGGACGTGATACACGCCGTCCTGAGGCGCGTCGTCGCTCACATACTCGTCGATCGTCCGCAGAGGATTCATTCGCGTCTCTCTCGTCAAGTACTTTTGCTGAAGGCGCTCGATTCCGTCCGAGAGACCTTGAACATCCGGATGGTCCGTCGTGAGCCACTCGCCATGGTATCTAGCCACATACACCGCCACGGGCTCAACGTGTGGCTCCATGCGCTGGATCTCCTGTAGCAGTCGGTCCACAGTCTCGTGGCCATCGAGTCGCACGACGCACGCACGCGGCGTGTCCAGCAGACGACAGACCAGCGTCATGACCATCTTGGTGTCTTTTCACTCATCCACGAGGTTGAAGTCAGCCACTTATAGAAGAGTGAGATCCATTTTGGATTAGCTTATGGAAGATACGGCGCTCCTACATCGCATGATCGTGCACATACGAGTAGATTGGGTTCAAGACGAACAACTGGAGGAGCAGGGCTTGTTCCGGGGTCTCCACGACGTGGTACTTGTACGCATAGCGGAGGAAGATCGCCTGCGACACCAGGTACGTGATAATGGACAATGGGTCGGATGGGGAGAACTTGTCAGGGAAGAGCACGAACACCACAGCCTGGCAGAATGCGACCAGGAGAAGCGTCATCGTTTCTACATCATACATTGCATCAGTGAACGCAAGGTAGAACGACTTAGTCTGAGAAGACATACTGTCGTCGGTCTCGGTCATGCCTGGCCGTGTTGTCCAATCTCCAAATGATCATGTGGATGGCTTACTGCACCGTCAACGGAGTGATGCGGTTTGAACCCATCGTTGAAATGGCATCAGAGAGGACATTGAAGCAGCAAGACCCGTGTTGAATTACGAACTAAAAGGGGGAAAAACGAGAGTAAACTGGCTCCGAACATCGTCGTGGAGTCGCTTGTGGCATGTGTATACCCGTGCGTCTCTGTTGCCCAGCTCGCGTCGAGCACGGGCTTGTCATATCCCCTTACGTTGGCTGGCTTCGGCGGGCTGCACCAGCTTGGTCTAGTGCTCATGCTGGTAGTGACCAACTCCGAGTTCTACGGTGCATTGGCTGCCCTCAAAGTGGCGACGTTCTGCTTCGGTCCCGTTCTAAGCGTACTCATCACGGTGCTGGTCTATGAAGTCTACCGCGGAGCCATCGACGGCACCATTTTCGGCATCGTCCTACGAAGTGTCGTGGTTGATTTGGTCTTTGCGTGTGGTGCTCAAATCGTTCGAGACAAATTTCTGAAGCGCATCGGCGTGCCAACAAATGACGCTTGGCAAGTGCTGAGTAATATCACTCTCTTCGTTTCCTGCAGCTTAGCGGCGACGACGACGCACGCCAAGATGGACGCCGGCGCCGAGCAGGGCGACTTTGGTCCACTGGACACAATTCCACCGTACGGAAACAGTCAGGAGTCATAAGATTTCGCATCAAAGAGGACATAACGAATGGGTATGGTGCGCGACGTGCTCGCTTCGTGATTCCGTAAGGGGCCAGGCTCATTGTTGTTGATGGTGATCCACGCCTTCGAACTGAGTGACCACTGGTCAAGGATAGTGTAGCCATCTCTATTATCGACTTGTCATCAAAGATCCCCTTCAGAGATATAGATAGTGCCCAAAACAGTTCTGGGGGTCGCAGATTTCCATATTGAAGCACGATCATTTCGAATTTTCGACAGTTGCCCTTTCTGTCGAGAACTCGTGTGGAGTCATCTGTCCTCCGCTCACTCGGTGATTCTCCAGCTCCAGTGCACACGTCTCCAGCCTTCGACACCCGATGGACGCACGACGCCGTCCTAACTGTACGTTCTTCCCCTCATTGATCGCCTGCTTGCTGTCGTCTAATGGTTCGATTGCGGCTGCCGGTGGCCTACGCCAAGAGATTATGCGGTCCTGACAGGGACGCCCGAGTTAAAGGTACGACAAGACCAGAATCGCAGAACCGCATTTGATACGACATTAATTAATTCACTTGGATGATAATCGATATATAGGAAGCACGGCAACTTCCACGAAGGTAGTGGATGCTGTATCTAATCTCAATTGGGACGAAGCGCTCTGGCGCATGGCGACCGAGCCTGCCGACGGAGCGCGCGGGCGCGAGTCACCCTTTGTACGTATGCCTTTTCACCCCAGAGATTTCTCATGCCAGAATAAAATTTTAGTTCAACCTGCTCATGGCGTATCAGAGAATTCTATTCACGTGAGAGAATGATAAACAGCAGAATATTCCTGGAGCCAACGAGTGTATTCGTCACGGACCTAGCTGAAAGTACTTCAAATATCCAGAGCTTCCCCGGGCAAGGCACGGCATTGTATTGATTGAAAGGTCGACAGAGATCGGAAACGACCCAGATGCGAGCCAAATCCACATATTGGTGGTACTTCCTGATGACCCAGTCTCTCCATCGTCCATCTTTGCTGATGGTGGTGCGACCATTGCATGGATGCATGCTCTCCAAGCGAATCAGATTACAGATAATCTGCCACTCTTGGGAGACCTCGACAAAACCATCCGAAGCGCCCTCCCAGTGAAGATCGCCACTCCTCACGGTTTATATACCAAGTGGCTAGGAAAGATGACACTGGCAAACCCAGAGCTTATGGCGAAGATCTTTGAGATCAATGATGTGACCCCGTGCATGGATTTATTGATCCGATTTGGTGGCCAAATCGTTGATCCTCCTCGAGCTGGAAACTCCGAGATGTCCTACGTAAGCCGGTGGGATGGCCCAATTCGGTGCGTCTTGGATACAGTGCTGCCAGATGGGAAAAGTGACCGAGATTCGTGTCAGTTGACGTCAACCGTATTGTGCCGTCCGGATTATCTTTTTATCCTCGACTCGGTGTGTGTATTTCGTGGCGAGGAAAAAGCTCGAGGGGTTCCAATAGAAGTGCCCCGTCGTGAGCTGACCGACAAGTTGATTTGGACGTACGGAGACGTACCATACTTGTTTGCTTACGCTGCCGCTGGCGACACCCTATCACTCTACGCAATCTCGCGCACAAGCGACAGTCAAGTTGGGGCGAAGCATCTGGCCACATTCAACTTGGAGGATGTTGAAGAGCGGCTCCGTCTGCTTTTGGCGACGTTGAACATTTCTTTGTTGCTACGAAGTCTTGCAAAGCTCTGCCCGGATAGCGGTCGAGACGAGTACAGGATGTTCACGCGGCCAGGAGGTGTAGTAATCTATCTGGAGCCGTTCCGTGTGATTAAAGCATTCCAAGATCGCCACCTGTTCGATGAAGCACAGCGTCGGGCAACGCGAGTGTACAGTATTCTTCGCCAGCATGACGTGCCCAATGCTGACCGCATGAGCTTCGCTGATCCAAGCGCCAAGCGACTCGTCTTCGCACCGTGTGGTCAAGAGAGAAACCCACGAATTTGGCAGAACTGTTCCAGGCTCTGAGGGACGTGCTGGAGGCGTTGATACGGCTTCATGCGTTATCTTGGATGCATCGCGACATACGTTGGTCCAATGTGATGAGACAGCGGGTTGATACACTGTCTCGCTCGTCATGGTTTATGATCGACTTCATGGATGCGGAGCAAAGCCCACAAAACGCACCAAGTGGGCAGCACTTGAATCGAGAAGAGCATGCTCCTGATATTTTTGACAGACCCAGTCACACTACTGCGGTTGATATCTGGTCGGTGGGGCGTTTAATTTCTACTAGTGGTGATGAAGTACTAGGATGCTGGTGCGACACGGGAGGAGAGAGAGATGTGTTTCTTCAACGACTACTGAATGATGACCCGTCAGAGAGACCCTCCGCAACTGAAGCGCTGGAAGAACTTCGGACACTTGAGGAGAGCTTTCGAAAGCGGCAAAAGCGCAGCAAAAGACGTAAACGTCAGCAATGAGAGCTCTGCTCGGCCCGACAACGAGTAGCCAAGTTGCATTTCGATTCATGAATTGATGTCAAGGAAAAGGCGTACTCTACTGTGTATCAGCTTACTACATTCCTCAATATAAAGTTCAGAGTCTGTTGTTATTACTTGCTCTTCTTGCTCGGTGTCGTCTTCGTCGGGGTCTTCTTGGTCGTTGGTGGTGCTGGTTTCTTGGTGGCCTTGGTCTCGGTCGCGGATACAGTACCTTCCGCTGCGTCCACTGTGACCGACTGCACGCCAAGACGCAGCAATCGACTCAGCAAACTGTCGCTGAAGCCAGCATACCGCGTCAACACGTCCTCTTCCTTCTGCTTGGAAGCGCTCTCATTGTCTGATACGAGTACTAGGCGCTTGAGTCCGCTCTGGATCGACTGAGACGACGGCGTCGTGGTGAGCAACAGTGGAAGGAACGTCTCGATCTCTCGGGCACACGAGGCCTCGAGCACCACGACGCTCTTGACTGAGAGGCGCAATTTGGCCAACGAACGATACTGGATAGCTGCGTCCTCGGCTGTGAGCACGAGTACTCGCGCGTGTTGAATGAGGTAGGCGTCGGCGCGTTGACGAGGTGTGTGCAGCAACTCAAATGACTGCAGACGCTCGAGTTCGCCGAAGAAACCTTCGATTTCGGCAGCGAAAGCGTGGAGCACGCTCGCATCCATCGGCTCGTTCTGCTGTTTCTCCACGTAGTAGCTGCGCAAGGCCGTGTCCTGCACACTGGTCGTCGTCTTGGCCGCATCAAGAAGCGCCTTGAGGTAGTAGCGGTAGAAAAACAATGCGTTGTCGCTGGAATACGAAGCAGAGACACCGAGACCCGCATACTTGGCGTCCAGGCGCTCCATCCACTTGGCCAACGCGTCGACTTGCTGCAACAAGTACAAGCGACGTTGGAGTAACAGACCCACTCGGCCCTGGATACTCCAGGTCGTATCTTCGGTCTTGGCAGAAGATGTCAGTGCCACGATGTTCGCGATATCGACCTTGTGAGCAGCCTCGAGACTGGTGAGTAGACTCTTAACAGCGTCCTGAGTCTGCGTCACCACGAGGATCTTCTCGTTGGTTGGTGTACTGCGGTAGACCGTCTGTAGGATCGACGTTACGACGTCCTGGGTGGCAGTGTGAGCGCCTTGAACGAGAGTCAATCCCTCACTTACACCGTGCTTGACCGCCGTCACCTGTGCCTTTGTCAATACCTTCATCTGGTCATTTGATGCACCACGGTGAGCCTTGAGCACCGTCGTGTTCTTGACGAGATCTTCCACGAGCGTGAATGGCGCGGAAGCCTCGCTGGCTTCAAGTGGCTTATTGTTTTCATCCACCAGTGTGACATTATTGGCTTCGCAGGTCGAGACAGCGTGTGTTCCATCGACAAACAGGTCGAGAAGAGGGATCGTCACGCTCGTGTGACGTTGGCTCTTGGCTAACGACGAGTACGTCGCTGCTGCCGGATCCCCGTACCCAAGCACAAGGTCGTAGAGCCACGATGGCAGTACCTGCTCAGGCTCTTTCAGCGTTGAAGCGACGGTCTCGAGCACAGCGCGCGAGTGATGCGTACGAGTATTGCGACGCACGAGGAGGTTGGTGTACTCGTAGGCGCCGAGCTGACCATCTTCCAGGTCTTTCTTGTACTGTTCACCATCCAACGCCACTTTGAATGCGCGCTTACGTCCTTTGCCTTGTGGGTGATCGTCCACGTGGAGGACAGCATCATCTTCGTCGAGAACTTCGAGGACTTCCGCACAGCGCACGTACATCACACCAAAGTCTTCAGCAAAGTGACCAGTGGAGGATTCGTCCGCAGTGGTGGAATTGTACCCCATGGCCTCCGAGGCTTCGTCCTTCAGAGGACGAATCGTCACGAGATACACAAGCTCGCGAGGCTGAATGCGGTCGAACGCCGTAATGTCGTGCTGAGTGTCGAGCTCCACATCAAACTGGGCAACCACGAGCGACGGCACCGTCTCGCCAATGGCTGGTTTGTCGACCTTCATGATGCTGAACGCCGTGAGTAGTGGTACAGCGCGCTGAGAGAAGCCACGGAAGACAGTCTCGCCATTGCGAGCCAGAGAGCGCACGGCGTCCATCGAGCGGATCGCACTCTCCAAGTCTGAGCGCATGCTTTGCGACACCAAGTGACGAGAGAGCGTGGCGTTTCGACGGAGAAAGTCCGCGAGGTTGAGGTACTGGAGACCAAGCTTGGGCAAAGCGAGCACAGGGAAGAGCGCCGATGGGCTGGCGGTGTATACGGTGGACGAAGTGTCCGTCAAATCGTCACGCCAGATCTCAATCTCCGTAGGGAAGAGCTGCTCGCTGGCACTGCTAGACTTGGATGGAAGAGCGTACGTGTCGACCAGGCAGCGGACCAAGAGATCCACCGTCAAGGCACTGGCTTCTGTCTTGTCGGCAAACACACCAAGACGCACACCCAGGTCTTCAACTGCCCCTCGGTCGGCTCTGACCAGTGCTGAGAGCTGCTCCCGGAACGTCTCGGCGTGCTGGATCGCCGACACTGGGAGAATCGCCAGGGCCTCGACTGGTGTATCACGGAAATGCTCGAACACAGTGCGCTGGAACGTCTGGACAAGTTCCAACGCGGCATCCTTCTGCTCCTGGAACGACGTGAGCGATTTACCAGTCTGTGGGTCGATCGCGAACTGCAGCATCAATTCTAGATCCTGGATCTGCTGACGCAACGCCGTTTGCTCCGACGCAGAGCGGAACTCGAGCCAATGCTGGATCAACGGACTCTGTCGGAGCTGGGGAAGCACTTGACGCCGACGCAGCAACGCGAGCAGGAAGCGACGGGTAGGCAGCTGACCCAAGATATCCGTCCACAACACGAGACTCGTGGCCACATATCGCAGTGAGGCGTCCACAACGTCCTCACCGGCCTTGTTAAGTGTTTTGACGTCACTTGTGGCGATGAATGCGACGAACTCCTGCACCAAACTGTCGATGAACGCTTTCTCGTGCGTCGAGACATGACTCTCAGTACCGTCGGTGACCTTACGACGCTTGGACTTGTCCTTACCGCTCTCTTCCTTCGTCTCCGTGTCGCCCATAAGCTTGCGCCAATGACGAGCAAGCTTTGGATACTGCTCAAACTCCAACTCGCGCTGTGTGGACGAGAGCGCGGACCACACAGGCAACGAAACGAGTTTCAGGAGGTGCGTGGCGATGGGAGCGACGTCGAGATGCGCGTAGCACTTGCTCAGGAACGAGAGTAGCGCAGTCTTCTCTCGCAACGTCCACACGTCGCTGTGAGAGGCGGGCTTCTTTGTGGCCGTGATTGTGGACACTCGAGCATGCTCACTGTGTGCGGAATCCAACAGCGTCTGGACAAACGCGTCCCAAGCGTGGACGTCTGCCGTCGCTTGCGTCGTAAAGAACGTCCACGAACTGCTTGCTGTTTGTTCCGAGCGAATCACAAGCAGGAGGATCGTCAGGAGCCACGCCTTGCGGTCCGCTGTGGACTTGGTCTTGGCCACATGCGTCCACAACGGCCACACCCGCTTCTCGAGATATTCCGACGCAATGAGCGCGTTCAACGAGCTGACGACGTTCTCTAAACTCGCAGCATAGAGAAAGCGCTCGTAAATCACCACAATCTGCTTCAGAGTCTGTGAATCGAGGCGCACGAGTCAATCCTTTGGTGTCAATTAGCGCGAAACGAAGGAAACACTGGGCAACTCACCTCATCGGGTTTCGAGGCCTTCTCAATCTGCTTTAATAGCTCATCAAGTGTGTGCTTGTCGTCCTTGGAAGCCGTCGCTTTCGCCGCTGGTGCTGCCCGCGCCATGATGCTTGGTCGGTCCACACTGTGGATTGGGCTGCGGTTACGAAAAGGTTACATACCCCCAAGCATAACCTGTTCGTATCACTGTCCAATGACACGTTAGGAACACAACTCGTATTGACCAATCAAACTCGTCAAAAGATCCCAGCGAATCACCATTTCTCTTCATAGAGCCGGTATCGCCTCAGCCAATAAAAAGCGTCAAAACCGAGAACTTCAAGGTTTTGGGAAGCTGCTTTTCTGCGAATCAGCTTCCTCACTCCCAAATTTTGATCAATCATCATAGAAAATGAAGGTTAACTTGGCAATCAAAATTTCGTTGGTGATGGGACACCGTGGTTAACCCTCCGATGTTTGACACGAGTCGCGTGGCTCGTCTGCCCAAGTGGTGGAAGAAATCTCGCCGGGTTCTCTCGCCAGGTGGTCGGTCCACACAGTGGATTGTGGAAGATGCCGCTGGCGCAACAGACACGCCATCGGGAAAATCGAACGGTCACCGACACAGATAAGATCCAGCACCTGCACTTCGACTTGTGAAGTTGCGTCCACTGCCGTCCACCATTGCGCGAAAGTTTCGGTTCCGCAAGGCGCTGAACCCATTGTCCCACCAACCGAGAAGGCATCCACGCAAGAAAGAAACCCCGACGAAGACAAAGAACGAGAAGGAAAGAACACCAGTGTGGTGACGACAGAAAAACATCGAGAAGAATCGATCCAGAGATCCCACGCAGCCGCGAGATTCAGAAACGCACCCACGGTCGATCAAGTGAACGCGTCCTTCCTCCTCCTTCCCACCGCTCGCTCCGTCCCTCCCTTGGATGCAGGAGACAACCGACAGCCCACTGAAACGCCGACACAATAAACCAGCAAACCATCAGCCATGGCCGAGACGGTGTCCACAAATCATTCCAGTAGCGAGCAAGAAAACAAGCGACCAGCCTCTCTTGTTGGTTCCGTGCTGAGCCAACAAAAGAAGCAACCCACAGCCAACGTTGGTTCCGTAGAGAACCAACAAACCAAAGATCCAACCCACGCCGTTGGTTCCGTCAAGCACGAAAACCACGTCGACAACCGAATGGACTCGGAGTCCATGGAGTCGACGAAGATGGCGACGCCGTATGAGCACAAGTCCTCGCTACGCAAGCGCATGAGTCGTCGGCACGGCAGCGAGAACATGTTCGCGCTCGCGCCGCTTTTCTCGCGCGATCTGCGCATCACGGGCGTCTCCAAGAAAGGCTCGAGTTGGCGCTACCACATTGAAGTCCTCGACATCCGCATCAGCATGAAGCCGCGGCTGTTCAACGAAGATGGCGACAACAACAGCAACGACCCCGTGCATCCCGAACTGCCTCCTGTCGTGCGCTACTCGGTCATGCGTCGATACAACGACTTTCGTCAGCTCTATCTCCATCTCGTCGACATTTACAGTCCCGAAGTCATGGAAACCTTGCCGGCTTTTCCCGATGGAGGGCTCTTCACGTACTTTCGTGGCGACGACCCCAAGCTGCTCCAGTATCGCAAGGAGCAGTTGCAGCGCTTCCTGCGCGCGATGGACGAGAACGAAGATACCAAGTGGTGTCGTGCCTTTATGCATTTCCTCCGACCAGATTTGCAGGAGATCACGACTCTTGGCGGACGCGTTCCGAGCGACGCCGCGATCGAGCAGCCCCCGAGCAGCTTTGGTTTCTCTCGTGTCAACACGACAGCCGGATACGTCTCGCTCTCGTGCGTGAAATCACCCGAGATCCGCTTCAAGCAGCAGCCAATGTCCGGTCGCGGCGACTGGAAGCGCCGTCGCATTGAACAACTCAGACGAACAAGTAGCACGCCGTCCATCAAGAAGAACCTGTACAGTCAGCTGCAGGAAGCCGGAAACCAGGATCACGCCTCACCAAGTGGAAGTGCGAGCAGAACTGGTAACGAAGACGACGAAGATGATGACGACGACGATGATGACGATGAAGATGATGACGTTGGATCCCAAAGCACTGAGCTCATGAAGCTGCTATGCCTCGATCCGCCGAAGTAAGGCTAATCGTCATTCGTTGTAGTCGACACCTGCACAGACTAGGTAGCGTATTTAGATGCCATGATCAGCCTGAGCCATCGGAGTAAGGGAAGTTCATAGGCAAGTATATTATAGCACAGACAAAACGAAATGCAACCAGCAGAAAGAGAGTTCGAGGAGCAGGAGCAGGAGCAGGGTAAGAGGAAGAAGTGGCAATACAACTGAGAGCCTCGGCAGACGCTGCTGGTCGCTCTAAAAGGGTTCGCACTCGACCCAGCCCGAGGACTGGAGGCTCTCGATGCCAGCACTACCGCGGAGAAATGGACGGATCTCGCAGCGTCGTGACGCGATAAACTCGACCAGCACGCGCACCTTTTGACCACCCGAGAGCTTGATATAGATCTACACGGACAGAAAGCATGAGAACAATAGATAATGACTCAGCGCATCGCCAGAGACGAACCTCATCATCTGAGACTGAGGTGATCACGCCAATGTAATCCTCCTTCATCACGACAGACGTGATCACGACCTCGTCACCTTCTTCAAAGACGTACTTGCCCGATATCAGTCGTCTTCGGTCAATCTGCAAGTCTGTTTCATCACATTTTGTCAGCATTGAACAGTCACAGCAAGGATAGATCATCGTATGTATGGCCGTACCGAGACGAGGTTCAGCCAATGCGGAGTGCACGTTTGTAGCATGTTGAGCTCGATCCAGTGCGATGCTCGCCAGATCTCCAGTGATGTCGTCCAGCGGCAAGCGAAGCACGTTGTCGGGCACAGGCACCGACGTCTTCTGACGTTTGAGGGAGCCTACGAGGAGGATTCAGATCAGATATGTTCATACCAACAGTCGAGACGCGAGTAGTACCATTGGAGGAGTCCTGATCTAGCTGTGGTTCTTCGGTGGTCGTAGGCTGCGGGTTCATCTGTCGCTTGGTGAGTGGGACCTTCGTCACAACAGCACGCTCCACGTGGGTCGGCAGGACATCCATCTTGTTCAGCTGATCCAGCTCACGCTTGAGCTTGAGCAGAAGCGTGTCCGTCTTGGCCAGCATCTCCGTCTTGAGATCCTTCTTTGCATCCTACAATAGTCAACAGCATTGCGTTCAGTTGTGTTCACTTAATTGTATCCACAACGACTCGAATCTCACGTACCTCCCACAGGTTATGCGCACGCTGCACTTCAAAGCCATAGAGATCCTGTCGGTTCTTGAGCTGCAGGTTCTTGTGCCACTCAGCAGCCTGCAGCAAGCGATTCCGCTCTTCCTTGAACTCGGCCACCCGACGACAGTACTCAGCCAGAGTGCCATCCTCCACCATCTTCTTCTTCTTCTCGAGCTCCTGGAGCTGCTCCTCGTACACGACTTGGTGAACCTCCTCGGTATGCTCCGACAAAATCGACGACGTATCCGATGTGGTCGAAACAACCGACTGCGAACGCTCGCGACGCGCTCGCGTGGACGAGCGCAGCACATGCTGCTCCGTCGCGCTCTGCTCGCCCTCGTCCTCCGTGTGGGTCTCCGCTGCCTTCCCACGCTCGTGCTCGGACGCTGGATCCTCCTCAATCTCACGCTCCTCCTCGCCTCCGTCCTCTTCGTCCTCGCGCAACTTCTTGCCCTTGGCGGTGGCACCCGTGCGCTTGGCATTGCGGCGGTGCCCCGTCGAGCGACCGGTGCTCGATGAGTCCGTGTCCCCGCCGTCCGACTGCGAGGCCGAGGCCGTCTCCGCCTCGCGACGTCGACGTCGACTACTGCCGCCCTGAGCCGCTCCATTCACTCCGCCATGGCCATTCGCCACGGCGGCGCTGCGGCGCGTCGGGCGGTCCATGCTGCTCGTGTCGTCCACACGCGGGAGCAAGGCAACTCGTCCGTGGATGCGTCCACCGGGTGGATGCTGCACTGGGTACCGACTGCGACGCGTCCACACAGATCCACTGTGTGTATGTGTGCGGCCGGGTGTGTGCGTGTGTGTTTGGGTTTGTCGATCTGACCGCTGTAACTTCTGTCGGACTGGGGTGTCCACCTCAATACAAGCCGCCTCCTTTTGTGCGCACAGGTCACAGACAAAAGTCCACCGACCACTTGTTTACGTAGGCAGATTTTGGAAAGTGAATGGTCCATTTCAAAGGAATTGTACATTCCAAAGGGTCAGAAGCATGAATTTTTGCATTCTTGGTCGGATTACCACCACATGGAGGCACTGTTCCTAAATCTATGGTACAACAAAATGTAGCCATCTGGGCTCTGCCGATCTATCTACCGCACATACAGTTTGCCACTGAGACTCATGAGGATGCCTGGGTTTTCCAGTAGGAACGCCTGGAGATCGTGCTTGTTGATGACAAAGATGGAGCCGGCGCTGTTACACATGAGCGTCGTATTGTGCGTCGTGTCCTCGGACAAGATGAGCTTGTCCACGTCCCCCACGAAGCAGCCGTGACACAGCGGCGTCTCGTTCTCCGCGTCCGGCTTGGCCATCGCGACACACATATCCAGTGGCATGATACGCTGGACAAGTCCGCATTACTCGTTAGTCAATACATATTTACACACGTGAGTCCGAGGTGGTAATTGTTACTTACGTTGCCAGAACCGCGGTGCTTCCGGTTGACGAGAGGGATGGAGGTCGATGGGGAGGCCGGGCGAGGCACGACGCTTGTTGTGGGTGTACCTGGTGCCTTTGGATGCTTGAGCGTGAACTGCCCCTTGTCGATAATCACCGCGACGGAGCACTTGTCGCCAGCATCCCATAAAATCTGTCCTTCCGAGACTTCTCGCTGGTTCAAGATAATCTCCAAGTGCGTCCGTTGTGCTGTGGTAATCCGTCGGAAGACTTGATTGGCCTCGACAATGTGGTAGGAAAAGTTGAGCCGACTCTGTGCGAGACGCTGGATGCGACTGAACGCCGGTGTATGGCGTAGAAACCAGTTGAAATCCACGGCATCGAACTCAAGAAGCGACAGTTTAGTCACCGCGACCATCTGATACGGCAGGGTCCAGTTGGGTGTGAGCAGACTTTGTAGGTCGAAGTAATCGCCTGGGAAGTAGTTCTTGGCCAGCGAGAGCATCGATACACGCTTCCTTGTCAGACTCGCTCGTACCGGCGAGTGGGCAGTGGTTTCTTGTCGCGGTGAGTTGGCTTTGTGAGACGCGACTTCTTCTTCCTCAGACGCAGTCACTGAAGAAGCATTGCTCTCCTGACGATACAGAGCTTGTGCCTCTCCTAAGATGATGATGTAGAACATATCGCCAGTGTCACCGATATTACGCACGATGCTGCCCTTTGCGTACGTTGCCTTTCGAGCCATTTGGAGGATCTCGAAGGCATTGTTTAGCGTCAGCTCAGCGAACAAGTCGATTTTTCGCACAAGATCGAGAATCTCGAGAGCTCCAGAGTTTTCTGGTGGTTTAGTTTCAAGGGTAATGGTGCTGTGTACACCCTCAGGGGCTCCACGTAGTCCACTCTCGGGTGAAATGTCCTTGGCGGCAGTATGAACGACGTAAATACGCTTGCGGATGTCCTCATCAAGGTTCATGAGTGTCTTGAGAGGTGTATGGATGGGTGGGACACCAGCTTCGTGGAGAATTGCGTCGCAACTCCATGGGAAGTTGAGTAACTCTTCGTATCGATGAGTGGAGAGAACTCCATCCTCGTGGAGTTGCTTGATACGATCGACGTCGTTGAGCGTATCACCAGAAAACACGATCCGCTTGTCCCCGTACTTGACTTCAAAACCAACACAAGGGATCGAATGCAGCGAATAAAAGAAGCGGAACTCAGCGCCGCGGATGGTCGTGGGGTCGTTGACTCGCACTAGACGATGATCCAGTACGCGCTTAAGAAAATCCGGGTCAAACCCGGACAGCGCCGAGTACTTTCGTAAGAAAGATCGGTAGATTGTGTTCGTGGTGATGAGTGCCACACGACCTTCTTGTAGGATCTTTTGGAACGTCCCAGCGTCGTGGTCTGCGTGACAATGCGTAAGGATGACGCCGTCAATCATCAACGCGGGAATGTTGTTGGCCATAAGGATAGATGAGGAGAACGGAGGAGGATCGATCATGATACCGCGGTGGTTGATCCAAAGCACATAGCCCGACGTCTTACCGTGAGGATCAAAGCCATGTGAGCTCCCTAGCACCGTCACACCAAACGCTGGCGGGTAGAATGCGTCCTGGATCTGGTCCATCGCAGGAGGAGGCGGCAGTTCCACAGAATCCGCGAGTGTAACACTCTTGCGGCCATCAACGATCGTGAACGAGCCCTCGTTCTTGCGGATCGTGATCTCCTGGTCGCCTTGAACCACAACGGCTTCGTTCTGGTCATTGAAATGCGTGAACTTGAGCAACATGTCGAGTGTAATGAGCGTATCACCGAATTTGCGGAAGTAATCCAGCTCCTTCTGGAGATCCGGCACGCGCTCTGGAGGCGTTGAATGTGGGAAATCGTGTGTGAGGTCCAACGTCGCCGGACCAAAGAGCGTCTCCTGGAAGACCTGCCGGATGCGCTTCTCGACATCAAGCGACGTCACAATGAGGTTGACACACTGTCGTTTAAAGAAGAAATTGCAGTACGCAGGGAACTCGAACTCGGCGACATTGACGCCCATGTTCGCCCCCAGGACCCGCGTAAAGGGCTCGGAGGGGACGATGTAGTGTCTTGGCACGGGGATACCGAGCTTCATGCTGTCTTTAATGGTCTCCGGCGGCATCCCCAGCTGCACGGGGCCGATGCATGTAGACGTGACGACGCCGCCGCGCGGCAACTTGAGCGTCTCGAGCACCGAGGACTCTTGCTGCGCCGCGTCGTCGCTCATGTCACCTTGCGTTGCGTGCCTTTTCCTGTGTGCGAGCAAAGCCCAACGGCCGACGCGAACAGGGAAACATGTACGGTCGCGGCTTGGAGTGGCGCATAGGGAGATATGAATAGCGTCATGTTCGTTGCGCGAAACGGACCCGCCCGACACCTCTTGACGCCGAGGCTATGCCAGTTCAACGGAGATCCACGTGATCCTGCATCTGCCTGCCTGCATGGGAAGATTTCGAGTTCTCAAAAGCCATGTGGCCTGTCCGTCGGCTTTCCGAGCAATGCGCAGTGGCTATGAGCCTGGCGGGCGAGGCGAGCCATCCGCCGGGACACACGCACGCCTGCGGCCATGTGGACGCCGCGTCACGCAGCCAGGTCGCGTCAGCGGACAGCCACGCGTGCCACTCTTGCGGCATTTTCCTCCAATCCTGCCGCGTCATTATCTGTGTAGACCAGTACGATTGGTTGGAATCCTTGAAGAGACGGTGAGCTTCCACGGCTGATCCTTTGGTGCACACGCCTCGTCAGATTCCGATCTCCCCCCTACCAAGCACACCAAGGCAGGAAGAGAGACTTCGAATCATGGTTGTCGGCATCGCGGGCGCAGCGGCGGGTGTCGCCAAGACGCTCCTCAGCTTCTACGGCTCGCTCTGGTTCTACTGGATCCGCAAGGGCAAGTACGCCGACTGTCCGTTCTTCAGCGAAGACTTGCACGCCAAGACGTACGTCTACTCGGTCGCGTTGCTCCACCAGCTCTGGGACGAGCCACACTACCGCCATCCAAGCTTCTACATTGACTTGGTCAAGAACTTGCGCAACGTGGCCATCCCGGGCACGGGTGTGCCGCTCTCGATCATCTCGTACTCGCGTGTGATCCTCTTCCCGTTCCTTGTCTTCGTCTACCCATGGTTGTGCGCCATCGGCGCGTTCCTCGAGCTCAACGCCGAGTACTCGAACAAGCAGGGCACGATCATTGAGCGCTACCTCCGTACGTTCAGCCAGATCTTTGTCAACCCGCAGAACTGGTTCGCCTTCTGGCGTATCAACTGCCACGTTGTGAGTCTTCACAGCTGGAAGACCAACAACTCGCCAGGCTACATCATGGAGAACAAGTGGGACTTCCTCGTGGAGTGTGAGAAGCAGAACATTGCCATCTCGCCGTACATGAAGACGCCTGGCTCGCTCGTCATCAAGGACCGTAACGAGGAAGGCGGCATGGGTATCTTCATGTTCAAGAACGCGTACGACGGCGGTGACTGGATCATCCAGGAGAAGCTCGAGAACTCGCCATTCCTTAAGAAGCTCCTACCAGAGGTCTCCCCACTCTCGACGTTCCGTATCATCACGGCCTCGCGTCACGGTCTCGACTTGCCTGAGGACCAGCTCCAGGGCGAAGATGGTGTCAAGTCGTTGAGCTGTGTCTTCCGTGCTGGTCTCGCTGGCGCCTCGACGGACCACAAGTCGATCATGTTCGACGTGGACATGGAGACGGGCAAGATCATGAAGGGCTCGACCACGACGCACTGGTACCGCATTGGCCCACACCACGTTGGTCGTGGCAAGATGTCCGTCGGCCACGACATCACCAACCACCCGGACACAGGCGTGCCAATCACGGGCAACGTCGTCAAGGAGATCAAGCAGATGAAGAAGCTCGTGGAGGAGGCCCACTTCAAGCTCATGAAGGACGTGCCATTGTGCGGCTGGGATGTTGCCCTCACCAACAAGGGCGTGCTCTTGCTCGAAGTCAACATCTCGTGCAACTTCTTCCGCGGCACCTTCGACCAGCCATGGTACTTCCGCTTCTTGGACGAGTACTTTACGTACTTGGAGAAGCTCCCAGCGCCCAACCAGGCCAAGACCAAGTAAACTGGTCATTGGTGAGCTCTTCAACTTGACTGGGAGCGCTTCAACGTAGTATACCTTAGTATATCCTCCGGATAATACAAAGTATACTTGTGTGTACTTGTTCCTCTTGTTCTCGTCCCGGTGATCCCTAGTCTCGATTCGCCGATGTGGACTGGATCTCTGTTCTGATTGGGTGAGACAGAATCGCTGGGGACCAATCAGAGGCGAGTGTTCGGGATTGTCATTGTGGACGATGGCAAGCGAACGCACGGGTTGGTCCACGCGAACATCCAATGAATTCCGCGGCGCCTCGGCCGCCATGGCGATGACGGCGATGGCGACCAAGAGCTCTTCTCACTGTGTGCGGAACAGAGACAGTCGAGCATGGCAACGGCGATCGAGATCCCACTTGTGGTCCAAGGACACGCTGGTGTGCGTCATCCAACGTCTCGACTAACAAATGCGACCTTGAAGCGCGGACGGGCGGCGATTTCGTCCGTTGGCGTCGCACTGCCGCATGCGATCCTGCGCGAGATGCTCGAGTTCTTCTCACTGGACGAGCTGCTGGTACTTGAAGATGTGGATGTCGTCTGGAAGGAAGCGATCGCGGCGACAGAGGCGTGGCAACGAGTCGTCTTCCGCCATGAACGTGATACAGACCAGATTGAACGTACGTTGGGTGCGATTGCAGAGAGACACGGAGCACAGGTGCACCATCTCGAGTTGATCAATTGCACCGTCACCGACAACTTCATTGCCGACATTGGACACCATTTCACCCATCTGAGAAAGCTGATTGTCTCTGGATGCAAGACGCTCACGGACGATGGGCTAGCCGCTATTCTCCAGGCATCACGCAACTCCATTACTGAGATTCGTGCCGTTCGTTGCCCAGTGCTGACAGACGCCATTCTGGAAATTGCAAATGAGTATCATGCCAAGTCGTTGGAGAAAGTCGACTTCAGTTACTGCCGATACATCTCGTCCAACGGTGTTGCATCACTGGTCTCTGGCGCTACGTCTCTCTTCTCGGTCGGCTTCAAAGGTTGCCCCAAGGTGCACGACACTGCAGTCCTCTCCATCTCCGCCAACTGCAGTAACTTGCGATCCTTGAAGATTGGTGGCACCGGAAACATCACAGACGAAGCCTTGCGAGGACTCGCCGACCAGTGCCCTTCGTTAGAAGTGCTGGACATCTCTCGCAGCAACCCATTCGGAGTTTCGCGCGGTGGTGTGAGCGACGACGGGTTGCTCTACCTCCTATCCAAATGCCAACACCTTCAGCAATTGATCATTCGAGGACAAGGACGTCTGACAGCGGCAGTGTTGCAGTCGCTATCACAACACAGCCCGTCCTTACGGACACTTGACATCAGTGGTTGCCGTGGAATTGTCCAAGACCCTCGAGTTCTCTGCGCTCTTCTCAAGCGCTTGTCCGTTCTGGAGAACCTGAGTGTGTCCTTCTGTGGAGACACAATCGAAGAGGAGCACACGGCGTCCATCGCATCGGAGTGCCCTCATCTGAAGAAGCTTGACGTCGATGGCGAGCTTATCGTTGGCGCGCCATAGAGTCGCCCAGTATAATTATTCTGCCCAATGACATGTGAGTTGAACTTGACCATCACTCTTGAAACTTTCCGCCGCGGACTGTGCGGTCATTTCCGAATTTCCTTTGGAGAACGCACGTGATGGCAACGTTGGCGGCAGGACAGCGCATCACGCGATGGCGCAGTGCAAATGGACAGACACTGCTCTACAATCCACAGGCCACGCCACCCGAACGTAGGTAGAGTGTTTAGTTATTGCGGCTTGTGCAATGTTACCGACACGGACTGGGCTTGCATGACCCCAGTTGTTGATGAGCTCCGTGGTGTCTTCGGCTTCAATGCCAAAGGTAGTTGTACCTGGGATATGCGTTAAATAAAGGATACTAACGTTGTGTGGGTATTACTGATATCTTCAGCCGCTAGAGGTTGTCTTGCTGGTACTTTCCGATACGGATTTACGAATGTCCCCCCCCCCCTCCCCCCCCCCAGAAACGTGCTAATAGGGCTATCGGCATTACGTGCTCGTAGACATCATGATATCGCAGCAAAAGGGATGCTTTCCACCAGTCGCATTCATGGTACCACTACTCCACGGCCAAAGCGATGGAGTATCTATAGCTGAACCGTGACAAATGACACTTTCGACTATTTAGCTGATCAGCAAGACAAATCGGCACTTGCCAGTTGAAGAGCTCGTTGAGAAGTCCGTGTTGCACCAATTAGGCATCTTGGCACTGTTGCACTAACTGGGTATGGTGCGTCTAGATTCCAGAGAGCCGAGAAAGCATTTAAGCACGTGACTGTGGTAGTTGTGGATCGATATATCAAGCAACAAGAACTCAACTTGCTCCACATCAAACGGCAAATGAAAATTCGAATTGTCACGGGTAAGAGAAAGATGGCAACTCTTTGTGGATGTAGTGTCAGACCCAGTCTTTTATCATTTCATGTCGTTTGTCGTAGCTCTATCGTACAAAAGCGCAGCGAAGCTAATGGTAAGTCTGGGCCGCTAGGTGCATACATATCGCCACGCTAACCGTCTTGCTATTTTCTAAAGATCGCAATTCGTGAGAAGCATGCAATCGAACTGGCAGAAAAAGCGGCGCAGCTGACTGCTCAGGTTGGTAGTTTGTATCCGGTATCCAAGCTCGTCTGAGACCAACGCTTCCTGGACCTCTGATAGATGGACGCCAGCCTTATCAATCGGGATCACGCTTTGGGTGTACTACATTTCAACATGCCATTTCTAACACAAGACGAGTGCGAAATGCTGCTTGACATGTTCGGTACGGCTCACGTGCTCATCACTAATTGACAATAACGTAATGTCTGATGGACCTCGTTGCCTTTTCAGGTACAATCAGCAGATTGTCTCAAGCGTCAGCGGAAGAGATTCTGGATTTGACAGTACTAAATGCCGATGCTGCCCAGGCAATCGACGAGTTCTTCCACACAGAATACGTTGTCGAGTAATAATTCGTGTAGCCATCTTCATGTTTCGGTACACTAGTGGTACAAGTAAAGCTGAAATGGTACATGGAGTGGTACAGTGATGTCGATGAGTGGCCTTGCACATCGGTAAAAGGCAACAGCAGCGCAAGCAGCGAGCAAGAGCATGGCGAACTTCTGGCGTCAACTGGCCAAGCCCATCTACTGCGTCGCGCCGATGGCGAACGTGACGGATGTCGCCTTTCGACGCATCATCACGGACATCGCCAAGCCCACGGTACGCTTCCCACCAGAGGTGAAGAGCTGAGTTGATTTGCTGACCTTGGATTGTCTTGTTCAGGTGATGTGGACCGAATTTGTGAGCTGTGAGGCGCTTGTGCATGACGAAGCGTCGAGAAAGCGGATGATGACGACGCTCATGTACGCGGAGCAAGAGCGACCAATCGTCGCTCAGCTATTTGGCTCGAAGCCAGAGCAATTTTACGAGGTATACCTGTTTTACGAGTGAGTATCCCTGCTCGTGGTACTGAACCCAATGAGCTCGTAGTCTGCTATGATCGTTCGTGATCTTGGCTTTGACGGCATTGATATCAACATGGGTTGTCCAGAAGATAACGTGAACAAGCAAGGTAGTGGTGCCGCGCTCATCCAGAATCCTCAACTTGCTCAGGTACAGCACGCGTGGTTGATATAATGTCGGCATATCAAAGGCTAAACCTACTCGTTCGCGCGTAGGAAATTGTCCGAGAGTGCAAGCGTGGCGCGGGTGACCTTCCTGTCACTGTCAAGACGCGTATCGGCTTTCACGAAATCGCTTATCGTGACTGGATTTTGCGGCTTGTTGACAGTGAGCCTGAAGTCCTGACCATCCACGGCCGCACGCGAGACGAAATGTCTAAGGTTCCTGCCCACTGGGATGTCATTGGAAAAGTCGCGCATCTTGTGCGTTCGGTCGGCTCGACTGCACTGGTCTTGGGTAATGGTGATGTCAAGAACCTCGTGGAAGCAGCCCAGAAAACGGAGGAATACGGTCTCGATGGCATTATGCTAGGACGAGCGCTCTTTGGTAACCCGTGGCTTTTTCAAGGGTACCCTGATACTAGCCACATTCCTCCACGAGAGAAGCTGCATGTGATGCGCCGCCATACCGAGTACTTTGACGAGTTACTGGGAAAGCCTCAGTTGGTGGGATTCGCTCGAATGAAGAAGTTCTACTCGAGTTACCTCAAGGGAATGCCGAATGGACGATACATCCGGGAGCGGTTTGCCCACGTTCGATCGCCAGAAGAAGTGTACGCTGTCATCGATGAGGCACTAAACTTTCTTGAAGAATGGGAACAACAACAACAAGAACGAGAAGTGCAGCTTTTGCGTGAAGGCGCCATCGGATCCTCGTGATCAACGTGATTGGCACATGTCAACTCTATCATAATTTAACTGATCACCCTCTAGACGATTCAAGAGCAGATTTTACTTGCTGTCGTGTCAATTGTTTTCCTCAGAGCTTCTTCTCCAGCAGCTCGTCTTCAACGCGCAGGTCGAGAACCTCATCTGGAACAACAGCCAGAGCTGTTTCGATCAGTTCACGAATCTCTGGCTTGGGACCTCGTTGAGCGAACTGCGCGGAAATGGCTCGCTTGAATGCCTTGCCGCCAGCAGCACCACTACGAACGCGAATAATCAGACTCCTAAACCAGCAAGTGTCACGCTGCAGCTACGGGAACGTACCTGAAGAGGGCTAGCAATGGCTTCATCAAGGCCGAGGTTGGCATGCAGTACGGAACATCAGTGATTGGCTCGGTGACGCCCCACTTGGTCTGCATGTCTTCGGCGTAGTCCAAGTAGTCGGCGATGATCTCTCGACGCGACAGGTTTGGGTTCGATGCTTCGCCAAAAATGAGTCGGTCGGCATCGCGAAAGTTCCATGGCGTGTTGTACGCCGCGCGTCCAATCATGACGCCATCGATGTACGTCGTGTCAAGAAGCTCCTTGGCGTGCTGGATACTCTGAACACCGCCATTTAACGTGAAGAAGAGCTCCGGAAAATCCTCTTTCAGTCGATAGACCCAGTCATACTTGAGTGGAGGGATCGTACGGTTCTCGTGAGTACTCAAGCCATTGAGCAAACACTTTCGAGCGTGAACGATGAAGTGCGTGACACCAGCGCTCGCCACCGTCGTGATGAAGTGGTGGAGCTCCTCATACGAGTCGTGATCATCAACGCCGATACGACACTTGACCGTTACTTCCGGCACATTCGTCGAAGGGGCAACCTGACGGATCATGCTTTGACAGATATCACGTACACGTTCTGGCTCCAACATCAATCGAGCGCCGAAGCATCGACTGGACACCAATGCGCTTGGGCAGCCAGTGTTCAGGTTGACTTCACAAAAGCCTCCGTACGTACTGCAGATCTTCGCCGCCTCTGGTATAAACGAGCATAACCCATGTGTTAATCGTAGGCTAATCGGAAGATTTTCGTGTAGGCTTCTTACCTCCGAGCTGTTCGATGCTGTTGCCACCGAGTTGGATGGCCAGAGGCGCTTCGACGGAGCTATGACCGAGAAAATAGTCGAGATTGTGCTGCTGGTGGAGGAGCTACATACCATGGACACAAGTGAGTTGCTTACTCTACTATCGCGCTGGTATATGAACTCACGGTTTGATCCACGAGCATCTCGGTATAGAGCAAGGTGCGCTTGGTCAGCAGACGCATCATGAATCGATAGTGACGGTCCGTCCAGTCCATCTACACACGAATCCAATAGTCCAGAGTCAGTACATGCGTCCAGCAGTCATGCATCCACAAGCGCTGTACCATTGGAGCGACTGAGAGCCGGGAAACGGAGGTCGCCGAGTTCTGCAGCACCATTCTCGCCACGCTCATGAAGCTCACTCCTCGACCAGGGAAACCTCGTGTCGGTAATGTCGAAAACGAGCGACCCATGTTGTCGGGAATTCAATGTCGATTTCTCATTTGACATTCCGACATTGGCGTCAAGCTTCTCGATATGTGATGCCATGTGAAGGGGAAAAGGCGGGGACACGAGCCACGGGAACACCAGCTGAAGCGTCCACGTGTCCACGTGCCATGCATGATCTCTTCCATCAATTGCCATGTGCCCACACGACACACAGATCTTGTACTGTGTACGATATCATCGCCCCAGCGACTGCGTCGTGTTTCGGAATTTGGCCGGCGAGAAGTCAGACAAAAGAGAGTGTAGCGGCAGCTGGCCTGTCGCATCCGCTGGTCGGGTGACTGGCGTCGTGCGATTGTGCTGGTACAGAATCGCCAGTTTGTGTGGTGAGCGGACGTCTTTTCACGACTTTCCGCATGTTCCGCCAGCGTGCTCGCATGCAGGGTGGGCAGGAGCAGATCAGCCTCATCGCGCGAGAAGCCGGATACAATCCGCCCAGAGAGCACGTGGCTCGGATCGCATTGCGCTGCCGTCGCCTCCTGGGATCACAAGTCGATTGGCACGCTCGTTGTCGCAGTTGGGCTGCGACTGGGTCTAACCAACCTCATAACCTAACCAAACGTCCCAATCTCTGTGTCGCGTGTGTGTGACTACTGACACCCACAACCCCGCCTAAAATCCAGTTTCCCTGGAACGTCAGGTCGCGTTGGACTTGAGGTACAGAGACGGCGAGCGACCAAGCGGCTGGGCCAAACGAACGTGTCGTGCTCCGATTCGCCTCAGTTCGGAAGAAGCATCCACTGCAGCACGCAGCGCAGCTCGTTCTTCCGACTCTCTCACGCTGCGACCCTGCTTGCGCGTATACACTACAGTAGTCTATCCTGCCTAACCACCGCGTCTAACCATGCCCGCGCACTCGACCGCGATCGTCCCGGCCGGCCCGACCAAGCCGACTGCCTGGGATAACCAGAAGATCGTGACGCTCCAGCGGTCTAAAGTCTGGCAGTTCTTCGGCCACAAGCTCGCGGAACTCAAGCATGTGGCGCGTCTGAAGAACCGCAAGAAGCTCCAGGACGCCATCATGCGCGGCTCGCTGGCGGACGTCATGGAGCAACTGGCGTTCGGTGCCGACGTGAATGTGCGGTCGACGGACGGCGAGACGCCGCTGCATCTCGCGGCCGCGCGCGGGTACCATCAGATCATGGTGGTGCTCATCGACCGCGGCGCGGAGGTGAATGTCGTCACGAACGATGGCGTCACGCCACTCTACGTCGCGTGTGAAAAGAACCACGAAGAGGCGGTCAAGCTCTTGCTCTTGGAGAAGGCGCGTGTCGACTTGCCCGTGATGAACGTGACGGGGTACCAGCCGATCCATATTGCTGCCAAGAACGGATGTGTCGGCATTGTCAAGATGCTGCTCAAGTACGGCGCCAAGGTAGACGCGATCACCAAACCGCGTCTGCTCACGCCACTCATGCTCGCGTCCAAGGTCGGTGCGTCCGAGGTCGTGGAGCTGCTCTTGGACCGAGGTGCGGATCCTGACCAGGAAGACCGCGACGGGAACACGCCGCTACACTTTTCCTGCAGCGAAGGCCAGTACCGCGCGACTTATCTGCTGTTGACGGCCGGTGCGGACCCAGACATGCCCAACGGACGTGAAGAAACGCCATTCGACGTCGCGGAACACCAAGGCTTCTCGCACATTACGTATCTGTTGGAAACTAACGGCATGGGTGCGCCGGACCAGAACATGTACCAAGTGGACAACGCGTTCGCCAACGACTCTCAGCTCGTGGCCTCGCTCGAGCGCAACCGTCCCGAACTCGCTGAGATTATCGTGCGCAACCGCGTGAGATATGCACAATTCTACACCTTGGGGTGTATCACGGAAGACGATTCCGCCGAGGACGAGTACACGGCCGAGAAACTCGCTTCGAGCGGCGTGCCGCTATAAACATATTCCCTCAACGCAGGGCCCTTGCAATATTCGACGCCCCAAAGTGGGAAGGGCGTCTAGATGACTGTATGTGAGTTTGATTATTATCCTACAGAATCAGTGGTGTAATATACTAGTGACGGCTAACGCAACGTTGCAAATGAAACCACGCGAGGTGAGACCGAGAGTATGGGCATGTATTCCTTGGTTATAATAGCTTACGGACTCTACCTACCTGCACCCTGCTGACGTTGTTTTGCTTCGAAACAGGGTCTTGCCTTCCTGAGTAAATGGCCGACTGTCGCTTTGCTTGGGATGCACCCGTACAACTCGAGGTTCGTCTTCGTACGGATCTTCAAGATACTCTCGAGAATGAATCGAGCTCGTGTCGGAAAACGTGTGGCGGCGATGCTCTTTTCCCGACACTCGCTTGGACACACTCGGGATGCCAGTCTCGATCTTGACAGTTGGTCCCACTGACGCTCGCTTCTTGGCCTTGGCAGGGTCTTTACGGACCTCGGTGGCTGCTCCAGCAAGTCGAGACTCGAGACACTTCTGTCGTAGGTTCTGTGGTGTTGAAGGACGTCGCATGTAGGACGCGCTTCGCATACCCGCGCCAGCAGACGATGGACGTGACGATGCAACACTTCCTGCACTTCGAGGACGAGAGGAGGCGATAGATGAGGCACTGTATACAGACTGCGCATCCACAGCAACGCGATTGTTCACCGGTGTGACTTTTTCCAGACGAGTGTCGGCGTGGATATCCGCTAGTGACATGGTCATACGACGTGTCTGGGTGGCTTTGGCGACTGAATGTCGTCCTTCAGGTGAAGAGGGCTCTGTGTCTCGAAGGTGTTTCTCCAGTAGCTGCGGCGTGGAGCTCATTTGCTCGCGTTGTTGCTTGAGCATGGCGGCCTTATTGGGATTGGCACTCATCGGTCGCTCTTTCTTCACTGGCATCTTGCTCAGAGGCGGTGTGCCCAAGAGATTGGTGTTGTTACAGCCTCGGTGTAGATCCATTTCACTGAAAGATCGACCATAGATGCCCTTGGTCTCCTCCACGACACCCTCTTGGTCCTCTTCTTCACCACTCTCCGAGTCTTCCACCGTCCAAATACCTCGAGGAACTTTGCTATTCCCTGGGTACGCTGGAGGTTCCACCCATTGTAAGAACTCTTTCAAGTCAATGTCGCCACTGCCGTCCATGTCAAACTGTGAAAAGAGCTCTTTCATCTGTTTCTCGCTGATGAAGATGCCGAACTTGGTCTTGAGATTATTCCGCAGCTCCCGCATCCGGATGCCCTGGTCGCGTCCAGACCGCAGCATCTTGAACGCACGTCGGTATTGATCGTCTCCACTTGGCGTCTTCTGGACTACCTTGGTCTGGATCTGCTTGAGTAGTGTCTCGAGCGTCCAGTTGGACGTCTCGCCCGTGTTCTCAATGTCGTCCTTGACGATACCCATGCCCATGAGGAACTCGTTACGCGACTCGCGCTTGAGTGCAGCTTGCTTCTCCTCACTGTGTTGCTGACTCAGTTCGAACCACTGACGTCCGTAGTGGTAATCTGGTGGTAGTACTCGTCGAATGAACTCGTTCAGGTCGATGGTGCCGTTGCGGTCTTCATCGTACTTGTCGAAGAGCAATTGGAGCTCACCATCTTCCAGGATAATGCCAAACTTGATACGGAGCTGCTCTTTAAACGACACAAAGTCGATACCTTCGCCTCGCGTGCACTCCAACAACCGGTAGGCCTGTTGATACACGAAATTCCCAGCGATCTTGGTCTTCTCCTGGATTTTCTCCTGTAGTTTGCGCTCGACCTTGTCGACATTCCATCGGAAACTCTGCAACGACGGCGGGAGCTCGTGTCCGACCGGGTCCTGGAACGAGATCTTGGACGGCGACCACCGATTGTCCTTTTTCGCGTCCTTGCGCGTCGAGCGCTTGAGCATCGAGCCTTTCATCCTGGCGTCTCTGTGCGCGACGGACAGACTCGTTCCTCACTGGAGCCGCATCAAGCGAGCACTTGGCTGCCCGTGGCAAAGATGGTCGCACTGTGCTTCTCTGGACCAGAAGGTGCTATTCATGGGAGGCAGGCTCGCTATTCTTGCGCCTTCCAGCACAAGCGCGTCCTAAGAGCTCGTCTCTCGTAAGAATAAAGTGTAGCCATGTCGGCAAATGGCTGCGTTTTTGAATACCGGTAGTCTACCGGTTGCAACCTGACACATCGTGTGGTCCACATCGTGTTCTTACCCCCACACGAAGCGTCGAAGCACCAACTGCGTCGTCATCGATCGACTCCATGGAACACGGCAGATAGCGGACGTGCATGTAGACGCAGATGTCGCTGCGTCTCCTGGTCGCTCTCTCTCCTTCTTTCCCACTCGCTCGTGGTGGTCCGGTAGTGGCGCACCTGGGTTTTTGGGCTGTGTCGAAACAAGTATAAGTCCACTCACAAGAGTGATGGTCGTTCTGAGTAGTGGCAGAGCCGAGAGGGCCACAACGGCCACGACCTCCTCCAGCGGCCCTTGATGACGACGACGCCGACCGCCAGCGCCATGGACGCGCCGCTGCCTGTGGACGCCACGGTGGACGCCGCAATGGACGTGGAGCAACCGGACGAGACGGACAAGCAGAGCGAGCCCGAGGTCGAGAGCGACGAGCACACGTCCACGGGCGGCGAAGACGACGAGGACGCGAGTATGGAGGAGAGCGACGACGAAGAAGAAGAGGAGGAGGAGGAGATTGTGGACGCCATGTTCACCATCGGCGTGTGCGCCATGGACAAGAAGGCGCGCTCCAAGCCCATGAAGGAAATCCTCTCGCGCCTCCCACGCCGTCTCTTCCGCGTCGTCATCTTCGGCAACGACACCATCCTCAACGCGCCTGTGGAGGAATGGCCGCAGTGCGACGCGCTCATTGCCTTCTTCTCCACGGGGTTCCCGCTGGAAAAGGCGCTCGAGTACGTCAAAGTGCGCAATCCTGTGGTCGTCAACGACCTGGACAAGCAGCACCTGCTCATGGACCGACGGGATGTCTACCGCATTCTCGAAGCCAACAGCATCCCCACGCCACGCCATGTGTTTATGAACCGCGAGAGTTACATGGGGCAGCCTCCGAGTGAGATGGTCGAGGCGGAAGACTATGTGGAAGTGAACGGGGTGCGCATTACCAAGCCGTTTGTCGAGAAGCCAGTGGACGCAGAGGACCACAACATCCACATTTACTACCCGATGAATGCGGGTGGTGGCTGCAAGAAGCTCTTCCGGAAGGTGGGCAATCGCTCGTCCGAGTTTGATCCGTCCATCAACACGGTGCGCAAGACGGGGTCGTACATCTACGAAGAGTTCCTCTCGACCCAGGGTACCGACGTCAAAGTGTACACGGTCGGCCCCAACTACGCGCACGCCGAAGCGCGCAAGTCGCCGGTGCTCGACGGACGCGTGATGCGCGACTCGGACGGGAAGGAGATCCGGTACCCGGTCATTCTTTCGACCAAGGAGAAGGAGATCGCGTACAATGTGTGCCAGGCATTCGGGCAAACCATTTGTGGCTTTGACATTCTGCGCGTTCACGACGCCTCGTACGTCTGTGACGTCAACGGCTGGAGCTTTGTGAAGAACTCGGAGAAGTACTACGACGACTGTGCGACGTTGGTCGGCAAGTACCTCGAGCGCAGTCTCCAAGGCAGCGTGAGCGACCCATTCAGTCTGGCGGCGTTCGATTCTTCGTCATTCCGTCTTGAAGGCGGTGTGGCTGAACTCTCGGACCCTACAATGTGGGAGCACGAGCAGTCGCAGCAGAATCGAGACTATCAAGATGAGGAGCTGCGCTGTGTGCTGGCTGTGATTCGCCACGGTGACCGTACGCCAAAGCAAAAGATGAAGATGCTCGTGTGTCATCCATCGTTCCTTCAGTACTATGAAGAAAAGGTCGTCAACTCGAAGAAGAAGGATCTCAAGATCAAGGCCGTGGCGGATCTCGAGCAACTGCTGGTCGTGAGCAAGGACCTCATCCGTCTCTATGATCTCCGTGACCCGGACTTCCTTACGTTCCTGAACGAACGGGAGCAGACGTACGGTGAAGACCCAAACGACCGCATGAAAGGATACCGCACGCTTCGTGATGTGCTGCAGCGCTGGCAACTGAACGGCATCAATCGCAAAGTGCAGCTCAAGCCAAAGGAGTACACCAAGGAAGAAGGACCTAATGGCGAGGCAATTAAGCGTCCAAGCAAGCTGATGCTCATCCTCAAGTGGGGTGGTGATCTCACACACACGGGCGAAGAGCAGGCGGAGCGTCTTGGTCAGCACTTCCGTCAAAAGATGTACCCTGGTGGTGACGGAGGTCTCATTCGCTTGCACTCGACGTACCGACACGACCTCAAGATCTACACGAGTGACGAAGGTCGTGTGCAGAAGACTGCTGCGTCCTTTGCCAAGGGACTTTTGGAGCTCGAGGGTGATCTCATTCCAATCCTCGTCGGTCTCGTGTTGAAGTCGAAGGATGCCGACTCGATGCTTGACCAGTCGGGCTCGGAAGCGCAGGAGATCATCATGCGTGTCAAGCAGCGTCTTCACCACATTATCCATCGTGGTGACAACTGCGCCGAGCTGATGGACTCGTCTTCTCGTCTGATTCGGTCGGTCGCCAAGGCGCTTACGACAGTTGATCAGCCAATCAAGAAGATGGAGATCATGCACAAGCTGCTCGGAAAACTCAAGGACCAGCTCACCAAGACTATTCAAGAGAAGGCGCAGGTCAAGGCGGAACTGACAAAGAAGAAGTCCCGCCAGGAACAGGATCCGCTAACTCGTGTGACACGTCAGAGCAACAATGGCTCGGGTCCTCTTGAGCGATCGCGCAGTGCTAGCGCGACGCGTTCGCGTTACGGCCTGCGACCTGGGGGTCACGTCCACGCGTACACTTCGGACGAGCAGAAGGCGAGTCGTTTCTCCAACCAACTCCCAGAAGAAGAATCGCTCTATCCGGAGCCTTGTGGACGCGAAACACTGGACATGATGCGTGAGCGTTGGGCCAAGTTGTACCGTGACTTCTACTTGAAGAAGACCGACACGTACGACCTGTCCAAGCTTCCAGATATCCATGACTGCATCCGGTACGACGCCATCCACAACTCGCACTTGCACTTGACGAACATCCGTGAGCTTCTCGACATTGCGGCCTCGCTCGCACACACACTTGTGCCGCAGGAGTATGGTATTAACGAGAACGAGAAGATCCACATCGGCTCCGCCATGTGCCGAACTCTCTTAATGAAGATCAAGGACGATCTCGACCTCGCTCGTGGCCTCCGCATTGGTTCAACCCATCGTTTGAACCCATCGTACGCCAAGAACAAGCACGAGATCAAGTCGACCCATCGCTCAGTGCGTACACGACTCTACTTCACTAGTGAGTCGCATTTGCACACGTTGTTGAACGTCCTCCGCTATGGCCGCGATGACTGTCCAGTCAACGCTCCTGTCGGCGAGGAAGCGAAGAAGTGGGTGGAAGAAGTGCCTGAGTTGTGCTACATGACCCACTTTGTCGTTCGTGTCTTCGAACGCTTCCAGTATGCGGCGGATGACCCTCAGCGCTTCCGTTTGGAGATCTCCTTCTCGCCTGGCGCCGACCAAGACCCTCTCAATGAGGACGTGCACAGCCATTTGAGTGTCGCCCCACTTAAAGTCATCTCTCGTGAAGGATTGACCTGCCAGGAGCTGGTTGACTATTTTGCTGATGTCATTGGCTACGCGGAACGCAACAACACTTCGAACCAAGAATCCAACGGCCACTCGAGCAGTTCGGACAGCTTGAAGGCGGTTGGTCCTGAGTCCTCAGGTAATGGGGAGCCACTCAAGCGCTCAGGATACTTGACGAGCGATGCCAGCACCAGCGGCGACGAGCCTGTCGCTTTCGTCTGAGAGACTGAAACTCGTGGATTATATTGCTTTAGATATTCTGCAACGTAGCAGAGGTACGTAGCGGGAGATATGTGTGATTTATAGACCAAAGGGGACCTCATAGAAAAGAAAAGCGATCATCCGTATCTCTATGCCCTGATTAGCGTTCTTCGAATGATGGCGGTTCCATTGGGTAGCGCTCCTCCATGAGTCCTTCGATCTCGGCGTCCTCTTGTGGCACTTGGCCCATGCCATACGCTGCCTGGAACTGCTCGTATTCCTCAGGTGTCATCTCGGCAAATGGCTCGCGAGGGTCCTGACCACTACCGAAAGTGTGA
Source organism: Pythium oligandrum (assembly GCA_020085045.1). NCBI lineage: Eukaryota > Oomycota > Peronosporomycetes > Pythiales > Pythiaceae > Pythium > Pythium oligandrum. The sequence continues at coordinate 99,080 of JAHRIK010000036.1, read as the reverse complement.
GCCTCTGTGTCCATTGCTGACGGATCGCGTTTGATTGTAGGCGACGGAGGTGGTTGTTCACACTCTTCAGGTCGTGATGGCCCAGCGTTTGCGGGAATGGACGACTCGAACCGAGAGACTTCGTCGTGCTGCGACTTGAGATGCACAAACTCCTCGCGTCCTTGGTCGTGGTGCACGATCTCGTCGTTCAACTGCTCCAGTTGCTCGTAATGAGTGATCTCACGGTGTGCGAACTCGCCTTGCAGCGACTCCATATGAATGACTTCGGTCTGATGCTTCTCTTTCTCCACGAGGTGCTGTGCCTTGCCATGCTCATCAATCTTGGTGTACTCGGTGATGCGTTCTTGGATGGTGATTTCGCGCTTCTTCCACAAGCCTGGCGCCGGTGGTGGATGAGCGAAGCGCATGGACAGGAGACTTGGCTGGAAGCACACCATTGACAAGGATATGTCTTGGTTCGTGTCATTCAGATTGCTTCGTGGAGTTTGAGGCGGTGGCGGTGGGTACTGTGCGTGCAGCTCCTTCTCTTCTCGTGCAGCTTGGACAGCAGCAGTCTGGAGGAAGCGGAGAAACGCATCGAACTCGATCCTTGGAGCGTCTGTGGGAAGACTGAAAGCACTACAGAGCACCATGCGACGAAAAGGAGGGATGGAGAGGTAGCTACAGAGTGCATCCAGTTCCAGATACTCTCGACCAGACTAGGAGACGATGAAGCGTGAGAATGTGAGCAACTAAGTGATATTTGATAACTACTTACCACAGGGTCCACTCGCTTGAGGAACTGGAACTGCTGAGCGAGCGTTTGCTTGCCTTTGCGCAGGTTGAAAGCCTTCATGACGAGGAAATGCTGCAGTTTGACGCGTCGGTCTTCTTCTCCGCAAGGAGTCTTGGTATTCGTTGGAGGTCCATCGGTTCTGCTTGGTCCCGCACGCGCTGGTTCGCCTGGAATCGCCATCGTCTCCCTAATGACGCGATGCGATCACAACGCCATCAACACATACTTGATCAAGATCACCACAGGAATAGCCAGGCTTTTATTTCTGTTCTGGGTCAAAGGGACCAACGGGTTGAAGTATCCGCTCCAGAATGCTTCGTAGTTTTTCGACGGAACTCTCCAGCGTAGCTTCGTTTTCTTCCACACAGTCAGCGATGATCAACGAGCTCTCGAGGATTGCACACCGGAACCGTGTGAGCGTCGCGCGAGTGAAGAGCGTGCCCAGGTCGCGTTCCGTTTCGATAGGATCCTCGATGCTCAAGGCGTATCGCCAGCTCTTTCGGATCCAAGCCTTGTCACGCTTGCAAAGAGAGGCACAGCGTAATGCGACGACGTCGTGCTCGTAATCAAACTCACCAGCGCCGTAATACGCGAAGAAGCCGACGATCAGAGACCAACAACTTGGCGTGGGGATAGTTGATCCAGTCGTTTGTGTGTGGAGAGCCGCACGAACCCGCGACTCGATGTCTTCAATCTCAACAGAATTAAGCGCTTGGGTGGCTTCATCAGCTGTTGCAGTGGGTGGGACCAGTGTAGAGCAGTCCACATACGGAAGGACACCTCGATGCTGCAAGAAGTGGAGGACAAGAAGCAACATGCCGTACGAGCTGAGGCTTGCACCGAAGAGAGGCTTCTTGGCGCGATGCCATTGCTTCATCCACAACGCAAAGTCACGAACAACGTCGTCCACACGCACAAGACAGCGTATCAGCTGCGTGTTCCACAAGGCGGGTAGATTATTGACGCAGAGATCGCACTGAAGCTTCGTCATGGGGTCGACCCAGCGGACGATTGGGATACGCGCGCCACTCACCGCCATCACATCCGAGATGTACATGCCGAGGTGTTCCTTCATCTCCACCACAGTGGACGCCGTGTCGTGCTGGAAAGACGGCAGGGAAGGCAGCACGACACAGAGATCCACGTCGTCGGTCGCTTGGGTCGACGTCTCCGAGTCTGGCGAGAGCAAGCCAGTCACAGAGGAGCCGAACACCAGCACACGGGCGTCCTGCCATAGCATTTGGAGCTGCGTTTCGACGCGTCGTGCGATCTCGAGACGACGCATTTGCTCACGAGCCAACGCATTGGGTTCCCATACCGACGGCACAACCCCGGACGATCCACTGGACTCGGACGCTTGTTGAAGCAATGGAAGCAACGCGCCTGCGTAGGTGAAGGCAATCGTCGGGTGAGACCAGGACGCCTTTGGTGTGAGTGACTCACGCAGCGCTCGAAGGAGCAGCCGCTGCAACGCGAGTTGCTGGTCTGGGAATTTGGTTTGTTGCTGCAACACAAGACGAAGTGCCGTGCTGAAGGACGAAGCCACCGCTTGAGAAGCCGCAGCTGCGTCATTCTGCTGGTCGTCGTCGTCGTTTTCCTCGCCTTCACACGTCGATCCACGCGACGGATCCACTCTCGAGTGCTCTAACCAGGGCAAAATGAACCGCTCGAGCCTCATTTCGTTCGAAACAACGTCCGTTTCCGTCTCAATCAGCAATTTGGCCACTTGGATCGCACGCGCGGCGTCGTTGCGTCCACTCTCGAGCACTTGCAGCAGCTCCTCGGACGTCACATGCAAGCGTTTGGCGTAGTGGCCCACCGCCCGCGGAGCCTGTCGGTCGAACAAGAGCTTGAAAACCATCAAACACCGCGCTTCGGAAGACCCAAGTCGCAACGCCATGCTCTGTGCGTGGTCCCATTCAATGCTACTCGTGCTCGTGGGTGCGTCCAAGAGCGATTGGAGAGTCTCCATTGTCACAGCGCCATTTCTCGCGTCGGAGGTCGATTCCGACGTGTCCACCGCGTTCAATCCACGCGCCAGACGCTCTGCCTTGGATTTGCGCTTGCCCCGTCGCGCTCGCTTGCGCGGAGGCTCCGTCATCGCCGCTTGCTCTTCATGCTCCATCTTCGCCATTGTGGCCCTGTGTGGACGGATACCGCCCAGTATTCAAGACGGATACCGCCCAGTATTCAAGTCGTCTACAGTACAACGGACGTCTGTGATTGGTTGGAAAGTGGTATAAATCCATCAATCCGCGCGCTGCAACATAAGCGCAACATACTCAGCCAGTGGTGTGTCAGTCACACATTCATCACTCGACTGACGCAGTGAATTCCACGCGACCTCATGAAGCTCGCTCTGCGTCCTGTGCGCGCGCTGCTGGCCCCGCACAATGGCCGCGTGGCCATGAGCAGTCTCCGTGACTCGGCGGTGCGCGCCATGGCCGGCAAGCTCAAGGCCGATCTCGAGACGAACCCGAACCTGTGGCTCGGTGCCTCGGCTGTCGTACGTGGGAATCATTACGAAAATGGACGTGATCACTCACACTGACGACGCTATTTATGTGCAGGACGAGCCGACCGTGTCGATTCTCGACCCAGCCAACGGCTACGGCAATGTGAACGGCGACGCGTGCGTGCCTTTGCCCAACGGACTGATGATTCACGACTGACCCCCATTGCCTACGAACAGCACACTTGTCGAGTTTCTCAATGTGGATCGCAAGGCGCTGGCCGATCCGTTCCAGCTCGTGCAGCACGAGATGGTCTCGGTCACGGAGAGCATCAAGCGCATCCTGGGCTCGGACCATCCTGTGCTCTCGGCTGTCGCGCGCTACTTCTTCGAGCACGATGGCGGCAAGAAAGTCCGTCCGACGATGGTCTTGCTCGTGTCCATGGCCGCTGAGGCGCATCGCCGCGCGGTGGGTCTTCCGTTGCCATCCACGCAGTCGGAGGAGTTCACCGTCGCCGCACAGCAGCGTCTCGCCGAGATCACGTACGTTTGCTTTTCGTTGTTTTTAGTGTAGCGTATCATTGCTGACGATGATCCAACTGCAGTGAGATGATCCACACGGCGAGTTTGCTGCACGACGATGTGATCGACGAAGCCGACACGCGTCGTGGCGTGCCGTCCGTGAACAAGGTCTTCGGCGACAAGCTCTCGATCCTTGCTGGTGACTTTTTGCTCGCGCGCTCGTCGATCTGCCTTGCTCGCTTGCGTAGTCTTGAAGCCATTGAGCTCATGTCCACGGCCATCGAGCACTTGGTCAAGGGTGAAGTGATGCAGATGAAGAACGCGGACGGCCGCTCGGACATCACGCCGTTCGAGTACTACTTGCGCAAGAACTACTACAAGACGGGCTCGCTCATGGCCAACAGCTGCCGTGCAGCGCTCGCGCTCGGCAAGCACGACGAGTTCGTGTGCGACATGGGTTTCGCCTACGGTCGTCATATTGGTCTCGCTTTCCAGGTGCGTGGGCTTGTGTACGAGCGTAGATATCAAGCGGACGAGACTGACCTTTTTGGTTGTGTGTATAGCTGATTGACGATGTCCTCGACTACGAAGGCACGCAGAGTGGCAAGCCGTTGCTGGCCGACCTTAAGTCGGGTCTCTCCACGGCCCCACTCTTGCTCGCACAGGAGGAATTTCCAGTTCTGAGAGAGTTGGCGGCGCGCAAGTTCAGCAAGGACGGCGACATTGAATTGGTACGATTGTCCTACGTCTCTTCATGGTTGAGTTGATCTGGACTCACGGCTGTGGCTTTGTTTCAACGTGTAGGCGTCTGACTTGGTGGACAAGAGCACGGGTATCGCGCGCTCCAAGGCGTTGGCAATAGGACAGGCCGAGTTGGCGTGCCAGGCTGTCATGCAGTTTGCGCCCTCGCCTGCCCGGGACGCCCTCGTCCACCTCGCACAGCTCGTGGTGGACCGAAAGAAATAGAGAAATGAGAAGAAATTTTGCCCCGCAGTTGTGCAATTGGTAGAGACGCAAAGTCACAAACGAATCCCATGAAAAGACGTGACCTCCACTTCTCAAGAGGCGAGCAAAGGGCATCGAACGTGCTCAGACGGCGTCTGGTTACAGTCGTCAGTGACAGTCGCTGATGGAATTCCTGGGACTCATCTCATGAGTTGACCCACAAAGATCAGCTGAACCGGAAGAGGTGAGACCAGGAGCAAGGAGCTCAAAAGATGATACACCATCTGGTCATGCCATGAGCCAATTCCGCCGATCCAGAGCCGTGTTCTGTGACAATCCGCATCTTGTCTGACGTGAAGAATCAAATCGAACCGAATCGAATGAAAAGAGTTCAAGGATGAGAGCGCTTGCCATCGACACTATTCGTACGCAATCGCCAACACTCTCGGAGGCCTTTGCACTTCGTTTGTGATGATGCCGCGCCACAATCCATCATCAGCCTCTGGTGGTGTTCCCCCACACAAACGATCCTCAGCTGAGACCAGCGGTCAGTGCCCAACACTCACGGGTTGAACATAAACTTCGTCGTGTTGTGTTCACACCAAACCCAAGATTATGACCATCGGGGGTGCATCGACAAAACCACTGAATGATGGTCTCTCTCGTCGCTGTGGCAGTGTACACGGCCGAATACCCGCGAATGCTCACTCGTCCAATGCTTTGAATCTAGCTGAACGCCTTATCTACGCGCTCAAGAGCGGAATTCCACACATCGTGGCCAAGGCGCTTCGAAGTTCGCTGAGTAACCTCCCGCGTACCCCTGGGTTACTCTGATCACGGCAACTCCGGACTCCGGACAGCCATGATTGCGGCTCCGGTCCGTAATATAAACAAGCGTTTCTTTCTACGCAATCGGCTTCGCTGGTGTTCGCTGAAACCCCCAACCCGACCCGAACACACGATCTGATTGGTCCCCACCGTGTGTCGCGAGTAGGGGTTGTCCGCTGTTGCGACCTACACTAATTTAGAAGACGGTCTTGTACTGCAGTGTCACTTGACATGGCCTCACTGATCTGACCTATCCAATGCACTCATTCGACAACAAGCGCCGTCCGCTTCAAGTGCTCGCTTGCTGTCGCCGCCGCCGCGCTACGCTTCACAGCCTCGCTCTCGCCGCAACATGCTCTCCATCACGCAGTTCCCACGTCGCTTCCCGACCATCCGCAAGCGCGCATATCTACCAGCGCTGGCCACAATGGCACCATCTGCTAGTGGGTCGTCCACTGGGATCTCGGTGGGAGCACCATTGGCGGCCTCCGTAACCACGCTTGCCTCGCGTGATGTTACTTTTAATTCGATCCATTCGCTCCAGCGTGCTTCGATTGCGACGCGTGGTGTGCAAACCAAGGCTTCGTCGACGCCGTCGCCCTTGTCGCCGACCCCCAAGGGCTCCGCTCAGAGCTTTGCCACCTCCGTCTCGGCTCTTGAAGACGACGAAGGCGATGACAGCTATCTCTATGGTGAACGCGATGACGACTGGTTCACTACGTCGCGCAATCCGCGTCGTGACCCAACTTTCCCAGGCAAGGACCCTGTCACCGGTCGGCTTTCGTCCATTGCCATGCCGAATCTCAAGACGTGCACGCGTGAAGAGATGCTCGACTACTTTGACAACACGTGGGCCATCACGGACGCTCTCTTTGAGGCACTCCAGGGCGAACACGCGTTCACGACACCGCCTCCACATCAGTTGCGTCACCCACTCATCTTCTACTACGGCCATCCAACCGTGTTCTTCGTCAACAAGTTCCGTGTCTCGGGCCTGCTTACTGAGCCAGTGAATGCGTACTTTGAGCAAGTCTTTGAGGTTGGTGTGGACGAGATGCGCTGGGATGACATGTCCAAGAACGAGATGGAGTGGCCCAGTGTGGCCGAAGCCACCGAATACCGTCGCAAGGTTTACGGCATTATCCGCGAGATCATTGAGACGCATCCTGGACTCGCTCCTGGTCATGCTCAGATTGACGAGAGCAGCCAGCTCTGGGCCTTGTGCATGGCGCTCGAACATGAGCGTATTCACATTGAGACGTCCTCTATGCTCATGCTCGAGCACCCTGTCGAGTTCTTTCAACCATCCAAGCTTCTCGCGGACTACCACGAGTCGGCGTACCGTGCGGATCCAGCCAAGCGACCTGTCGCTGGCGTGGACTACCCAGTGAACGAACTACTCCCAGTCGCTGGTGGCCGCGTCCAGGTCGGCAAGCCTCGTGACTTTCCTACTTTTGGTTGGGATAATGAGTACGGCACCAAGGAGATCACTGTTCCATCGTGCGAGGCGTCCAAGTTCATGATCTCGAACGGCGAGTTCTGGGAATTCGTGAGCAGTGGTGGCTACCTTGAGCCATCGTACTGGAGCCAGCTCGGCTGGGAATGGCGCTGCTTCCGCAACACCAAGTGGCCACAATTCTGGCAGCCAGACGGACCATCGGGCAGTCACCAGTACAATCTCCGTGCGCTCTTTGATGTGATCCCAATGCAATGGGACTGGCCAGCGCAGGTCAACTTCCACGAAGCCCAGGCTTTCTGCAAGTGGAAGAACGAGCGTGACGGCAACAAGGACTCCGTGGTGTACCATATCACGACTGAAGGTGTTCACCAGCTGATGCGTGATGCCAAGGATCGATCCGCCTCGACAGAGAGCGACGATGTGCTTGAAGTCCAGACGACGATGGCCAAGGAACACGGCAAGAACCTCAACTTCTCGTACGCGTCCTTCGCACCTGTGGACGCCATGAAGCCAACCGCATCGGGTTTCCATGACGTGTTTGGTAATGCGTGGGAGTGGTGTGAGGACATGTTCTCCGCTCTGCCAGGCTTCAAGCTCCACAAGTACTACGATGACTTCAGTGCCCCATGCTTTGATGGCGAGCACCACGTCATCATGGGTGGTTCGTTCATTAGTATGGGCGACAACGGTGCCTCCAAGTACGCGCGTTATCACTTCCGTCCACATTTCTTCCAGCACGCTGGATTCCGTCTTGTGGCGCAGCCTGTGGACCAGGAGACTCAGAGCTACACGCTCGCGACCACCTGTGTGAACGCTCCAGGTCCGTACGTCAACACGAACCCATACCGCTCAAGCGACGTTGTCTCGCTCAATACCAACGGAAGCGCAACTAAGTCAGCGTCCGCTGTGGATGTGGACGCGCTCTTTGACGACGTGTATCGCAAGAGTGAGTCAGCCTTGGAACGCTTTATTCAGTCGTTGGCCCAGGACAACGAAGCCCAGACAATTCTCGTCCGCAACGGTGTTGATGGTGCGCGCAAGCTCAAGAATCAGCTCAAGCAGGGCGATATGATGGTGGTTGTGGCCAATGAGCAGCAGACGCCGCTCGTGGGTGAGCTCAGCGATGAGTACTCGCTGGTGCAGTCGGGAGTCGTCCCAGTGTTCACCAAGGAGAGCGCCACGAGCGCTCGCATCAGCGTCCAGAACGCCACGGCCTGGAAGAAGAACTAAGTAACTAGGGAGGCCGGAGTGCTGTACACGTTTTATATAAAACACACGTCTTCCTTTGATATCATGAAGAAAAGCTGCTTGGTCTCAACTCGGTTGCAGTGCAATGATCACTAAGTACGGATGTAGCCATGTTCCTTGAAAACGCACTTATCAGGGTTAGACCAGTAGTTGCTGGCTTCGGTATAAACTTTGCGAGGTCCTGGGGGAGGGCGCCATGGTGTGTTGGCGAATAAAACTCGCAAAAGCGCGCCGATACCAGACGCGCGCGGCGAGTGATCGAGACGAGTGATCGATCCACCACTTGCTTTGCGTGAGGACGGTAGCCGCTCAATACGAGTCGTATCTGCGTTAGACTGCGTCTTACGTTTACGGTCTAAACGTACGGAAGCAGGATAGACTCGTTCCGTCCACATAGTGTACTGTGGTGGACGCGTTAGACCATGGCATCCGGTCGTGGAAGCTTAGAGATGGGCACGGCATGCGTCGTGTGTGGACGCGATCAAGATGGCGACAAGATCCTGCTCTGTGATGGCTGCGACGATGAGTATCACACGTACTGCCTCGTGCCGCCACTCCGTGAAATCCCCGATGGCGATTTCTACTGCAAGCGCTGTGTAGCCTCGCGTCGAAGCCAGCAGGCTGCGGCGTCCACACCTGCGTCCACAGTCGCATCCACCTCGACGGCCACAGTCACGCGTGGTAGTTTCAAGGTGCAAGACGAACTCGGGCGCGTGCTCACTGTGCGACCAGAAGAAGTGAAGGAGTCCAAGTATCGTGGTGTGGTCAAGTTGCTCATCAAGGGCATGAAGCGGCCGTATCTCGCGCGGTTGTTCCGCAATTCGGAGTATTTGCAACTCGGAGTGTACGGCAGTGAGATCGAAGCAGCCCATGCGTACGACAAAGGTGCGATTCATTTGCTCGGACGTAGCGCGCAGCTCAACTTCCCGCATCTCCACGACGGCTTTGTGCGCATGAGCACGAGTTTCACCATCAACGCGCCGTCCACTACGTGTATTCCGTCGTCCACAGTGGCATTTTCAACGCCCGTGCGAGTCGCCACGGGGTCGACAACTCCGACGGTGCCCACAATCGGTGGCCGTGGCCGTGGCCGTGGGCGCGGACGTGGTCGAGGAAGTGCCGATTCTGCTGGTGGACGCGGTCGAGGCGGTGGACGAGGCAAGCGTCGTCTGGAGGATTCGTCGCCAACGATGGATGGTAAGCGTCGCAAGAATGCCGTCGACGCTGAAAACCGCAAATACTTTGGTGTGCAAGTCTTCCCAGGTTATGCGCACGCTCAGATCCGCGTGGACGGCAAGCTCGTGAACCTTGGGACATTTCCTACTGCTGTGGAAGCCGCCATTGCGTACGACAAGGCCGCACTCAAGTACTTTGATGGCACATTCAAGGGCAACGACGAAGCAGTGGCGATCAACTTCCCGGAGAAACGCGGCGAACTACTCAAGCAGCTCATTGAAGAGAACATGCATCAGAAAGCGCGTCTAGTGGGTGGCTATGGTAGTGGATCGGCGCTCACTGGGTCGTCCTCACTGACGTCCACAACGGCGAATCGCTCGGTGCAGAGTGCCAAGCACAACCTCGCGATCAAAAAGCTCGACACGTGGCTCACGCGACTTCAAAAGTCTGCACAGCTCGTCGAAGCTTCGCGTCGAGTGCGCTGGGACGGTCTCTCGCTGGTCAAGACGGAGGAAGAGACGGACAGCGAAGGACGAAAGCTGGAACAACTCGAATCCGCGGACGGCCCAACGATTAAGACGGAGTTTACCAAGACGCAAAAGCGTCTGCGTCACGGGGCCACGCAGATCGAGGAAGCAGTGCACTTGCTTATGGATGAGCTCAAGATTTACGTGGATGAAACGCCTGTGGACGTTGCGTTCGAACCAGCACCTCAGACCACGGCACTTGTGGATCTGCTCGCAACGACTCGGTACCTCAAGCTTTGTAGTACGATCAACGAGCTGGCCCAAGCCAAGGTCAAGGTGGATGGCGCAGCAAATGATCATACAGTGCTTACCGACGCACTCCAGCATGTGATGGACCATCGCGTGCGACTCCAGCTTGCGACGTCGGCCGAGAAGACCAAATTGCTGAATCTGCTGGACCAAGACACGGAAGTCAGTACGCCAAATGGTGATGAAGAGAAGTCTTCGGCAGAATCCACGGCGACAGCAGAGGCGGAGAAGGCAACACGTGCATTGGCGGCGTTGGAGCAAGTAAATCGAGCCAAGTACATCAAGCGCCGTGTGGAGCGAAGACAGCTGATTAAGAAGGTCAAGGTCAAGACTGCTGAGATTGAGTCTGACCAGCCATCGGCTGATGCAGCGGATGGAACAACGGTAGATAAAGAAACCAAGGATGAAGAGAAGCATGCGGAGGATGAGTGCATGGAAGAAGAGGCGGTGGTGAAGAGTGAGCCTAGTGTGGAAGAGACCCCAGATGAGTCGATGGAGCCTCCAGCAACCGACACCACGGAAACGCAGCAACCAGACACTGTGGAAGTGAAGAGGGAAATCATAGCTGCCAGTGAGGAGGCTAGTGTGCCGACCAGTGAAGAAGCTGCGGTGGAAGCGCCTGCGCTCTTATCGGAGCCCGAGAAGCACGATGAGTCGCCTTCTGACATGGTGATCGAGATCTCGTCAGCCGAAGAAACGATGGAGGAGGATGAAGAAGAGCACCAGGACATGACAGAGGACGAGGACGTGGAAGAAGAGGAGGAGGAAGAAGAAGAGATCGTGGAAGAGGTGTGGGAACTCTGTCTTGCGATCAAGCAGCCATCAGTGTCCTCTGCCAAGACACGAGGCGACGCAGGCGATTCAGACGAGCAATGGCGCTTGCTGCCTCTTTGTAGCGATGCCGGCGAGTTTGTGGACGATGTTTTCCTCACTGATGAGGAAGTCAGCGCCTTGGAGCTGACTGAAGAAGAGGTCTGCTCGACCACTGACGGCTTGGATTTCATCGAAGGTGATTCCCCATGGCTAACGCATCTGAAGCATCTCCACGAACAAGAAGCACGCGTGCGCGCGCAGCTTCACGTCGAAGCCGATCGTCGCGCGGCGCTCGAGAGCGTCATCAAGCTCGAGCAAGAACGACTCAGTCAGGTCTTTGTTGTGTACCGTAAGGCGATGGAAGGTCTTGCCATCAAGGGAGCAGTCGCGGAGAAAAGGCATCATCGCGTAACGCGCGATCTGCAGCTCATTCAGCTCATGCGCACCACGTACGAGCCGATTTTGGAGGAACTCTTGGAGGAGTGCGAGAACGTCTTCGTGCAGCAACTTGATCGCCTCGCGACACGATTCGAAGATTTCCGAGAGGAATTTGAATACTACACGGAAGCTCTTCGCAGTGTCTCGGGCGAAAACGCTGTCACGGTCAAGGAAGAAGTACGTGACGAGCCGCATGAGAATGGATCGACGAATGAATTGATGAAGATCGATGCTGATCAAGACAGTTTGGGCTTACGACACGCGTACGTCTCATTCTACAAAGAGGAGATTGAGACTCTGTGGCGCGAGCGTTGCGCTACAATTGAGGGATTGATGGCAATCCAGCGAGCTCTGAGAGCCGATGAGATGCCCGAGTCGCCAGAAAAGTCTTCGAAGAAAGGAGACAAGCAGAAAGAGACTCCGAAAATCGCTGCACAGCCTCAACAGGCGGTCGTTGTGGCTGCTACAACACCAGCACAGAGTCCTGGTGATTCTGAAGACCACGTGGCAGTGAAGGAGGAACCAGCTGTGGTAGATATGATGGGTACCGACGATGAAGATGCCACCGAGGCAGAAAAGCAGACTGAAGAATCGACTGAGAAGCCCAGCGAGGACACGAGTGAGGAGTCTACTGTGGAAGCGACCGTCGTAGAGCCAGCTCAAGAACCGGCTGAAAAGCCTGTCACTGAAGCGACTTCAATGGATGTGGAAGAGGAGACTCAGACAGCTATCACCACCACTCAGCCTGAGAGCCAACTGCTGCGTCATGTTCGCATGGGTCTCGAGCGATGGAAGAGTGTCGAGTGGCCTTCGTCCATGGGTTCGTTCGCTGATGGACTCTTCGGTCAAGTAACTAGTAGTACGTCCCAGGAGCCAGCTGAGCAAGCGAGAATCAAGGACGAGACTGCGCCGGTCACTGTCACCGCCATGGACGAGCTCAAGCAGATTATTATCGACCTGACCGATGAGACGAACACGACACCACCGAAGAAGCCGACGCCGGTGACACATGTGCTTTACCACCCAATGTTTTTGGACCATCAGACTCCGAAGGAGCACCCCGAGTGCCCTGAGCGCCTCAATGTGCGTCCCCTGTACGTCGTCTCTATTCTATATCAGTTGACTCATTTGTATGTTTTGCTGTGTTTCCATAGCGTATCATTGCGATCTTGGGCACCGTCCGCAAGAAGTACGAGCAGACTGTCAAGATTGAACGTCTCAACAAGTCGCCTGACCAGCTGGCCCCCGCGGAATCCACGCTCTTGGCTGTCCACGCACCTTCGTATCTCGAGCAATTGCGCGATCGCGCCTTGGAGGCGGCCAGTCTGCCTACGGGTCCTCGTGCTTCGGCTACTTCAACGACCGGCGCACTGGTTTTCGAGACCGATCACGACATCGACGACATCCCAGCTACTTCGAGTTCAGCCTCGCGGGCGTCACCCACCAGTACCATGGGCGGTGCGTTTGGTGCTGCATCACAACAGGCAAACGGGGTGGCTATGGACACGTACGTGAGCAGCAAGTCGTGGGATGTTGCTCGCGCAGCCGCTGGTACTGTGTGTCTTGCGGTGGATCGTGTGCTGAAGCAGGAGATTCGCAATGCGGTGTGTCTCGTGCGTCCACCAGGCCATCACGTTGGTCGTCACGGACGCACACACGGCGCTGTCTCATCAGGCTTTTGTCTGCTCAACAACGTGGTCATTGGTGCGGTACACGCTCGCACATATCCGTGGATCCAGCGTATTGCTGTATTGGACTGGGATATCCATCACGGAAACGGCACTGAAGAGCTCTTGAAGGACGACTCGGACGCGTTCTTTGCGTCGATCCACTTGTACGCGTCAGGAGAGTTCTTCCCTGGCACGGGTAAGAGCTGTGCGGACGAGAACGTGGTGAATGTGGCACTAGAAGATAAGGGTGCGGGCTCTGGCTCCAAGGTGTTCCGATCGGCGCTGACCGAGAAGATCCTGCCGGCCATGCAAGCGTTCCGACCAGATATTATCTTTATTTCGGCGGGCTTTGATGGTCATCGTGACGATATTCTTGGTGGACGAGCCGCTGTGAAGAACCCGAACGTCCCTGCTGGGTACTTGGAAGAAGACTTTATCTGGGCGACCCAGGAAGTCCTCAAGTTGGCCGACGAGTGCTGTCAGGGACGAGTGGTTTCGGTGCTCGAAGGTGGCTACGATGTGCGTCGGGAGACGAACTCGCTTGCCAAGTCCGTCGCAGCTCACGTCAGTGCTATTGCCGAGTACGAACAAGACCGAGTCCGCGAAACGGAGGCGTCCAATGATGACGCTCAACTCATCAAGATCGAGTCGGCATTGTCGCGAGTGTTGCCTCAATTGCTATCGAAGAATCTGGATGACGAAGACGTGGTGCTGATCGACGACAGTGAGGACGACATGGACGACGCCGAATCCACCAATGCACTAACGCTAGGTCCTGATGGCGAGGAGGAGGAGGACGACGAGGTGGACCGAGGAGATGACGAAGACGCCGACGACATGGATGCGGCCGGCGTGGACGTCGATGACGAAGACGAAGATGACGATCTTCAGGGCGAAGAAGAGCAAGAAGAAGATGACGTGACGATGGGAGATGAAGACGGACACGGCGAAGAGGGCGAGGCGGTGAACGAGTCAGCCTTGGCTTTCGAGAACTCGCTTGGTGACGACCAGGAGGGTGCAGAAGACCCAGAGAACGTGGAGATGGCCGACAACGACGACCAGCCGGCGGGAGACGACGAAGCAGCCACGACAAACGATCGGATAGACGTGTAGAGCGCCAGCTAGGAACCCCAGGTCGGGGCATGTAGCCATTCCGCTGGAGCTCTTGGATAGCCGTAGGTTCGCATGGTATTGGTGCAAAATTAGGCACTTATTTCAATTTTCGACCAATCAATTTCGATTCGATGGAACTTTTCCTCCAATCAGACGCCGTCCACATGCGGTTAGTCTTTGGCGCTCTTTGGGAGGGTTTTGGTCGCCGCCAGAGTGAAATTCTCTGCAGTCTAAACAAACCGCAGGGGCGTCCACCGTCATGAGCGATCCGTTCTATCTGGCCGACATCCTCTTAGGCCGCGTCGGGGTCTTACGGTCCACCGCCGAGAGCATCGTACTGGAGCTCTGTGAGGCTCAGGACAAGCTGGACGCCCAGCGTGCGCGCGCGAGTGGTGGTGCGGACGCGAATGGCGGCGAAGGCGCAGGCGGGACAACGCTCTCGAACGAAGATGCGCTCCGTGTGGCCATCCAGAACAAGCTCAAGCGCGTGCAGACGAATCTCGAGCTGCTGCGACGTCTTGGTCCGGAATTCGGTGCGTTTGTTTAGACCAGAGAGCCACTGGGTGGACCGACTATCGCGCTGAATGTGTGAGATTGACCGTTTGTGAATGCCGCGATCTTCGTTTTAGATGCCAAGACCAAGCCGATTGAGAATGTAACGCAGGCGCATCGGTGCGTTGATGATGTGTACTGTTTTCTAAGTGGATTTAGTCTAACTGTGCTCGTCCGCATTGTGGACTATGGTGGATGCAGCAACCTCATGCTTGAGTATCACTGGAAGAACCAAGTCCAGGAAATGGGACTCAAGGCGCAGAACGTGTACATGGAGCAGCTCGGTCGCGCCTTCCCTCGCATGGAAATGCTGGGCGATGTGCGCTGTCCACCGCCCTCGAACTCGTTCTTCGTGGCCAAGTCACATAAGCGCGCTCGAGTCTTTGACCCCTACGGGGAGAAGCAACCAGCGTACGTCCACACAGTCCTACACTGTCCTCTAGATATTGTGCTTATGTTGGGCTTGATTGCAGGACGCTGAATGAGATGATGGACTACATGATGGCCAAGAACCGCAAGCTCAAGTTCTTCAAGCAGGCCGAGACCACTCGCGGCGGTCGACGTGTGATCAAGTCGATCCGATGCGAGATCAACAAGGAAGTGACCGTGTATGTCTCCTTCAATCCGCCTGTGCCCGAGAGCGGACCAAACGGCGAGTATGGTGTGGCGGCGAGTCCCATGACACCGTCAACACCGACATCACCAGCGTTCGGAGGCAGTCGTCTGCGGTCCACACGAAACAAGGCCAAGAAGCAACAGCAGCAGATCGTGAAGAAGAAGAAGGGAGACATGCTGGCGAAGGCGAAGCAGGCCGCAGAGGAAGCCACCAAGATCGAGATGGAAGAGCTCAAGCAGCGCATCTCGGAATCCCGTGAGGCGAGCAAGGAGCAGGAGCTTGCGCGTGCGGCGTCGCTCCAAGTGACCAAGTACATGCAGCGTATCTCATTCTTCCCCTACAATGAGCAAGCGCCACTGGGGGCCTGGTCTGAGAGCTCGCATCACTTGTTCCGCTTGATCACGCTGCATGGTCGTAAGGCCTTGGACCAGTTCCGCAAGCAGTACCCTGAGACGGCCTTCTATCACTTGTTCACGTGGCTGGGCTACTACGACAAGATCTACCAGACGCCTTGCTCGGTCTGCAAGAAGATTCTCATCAAGGAGAGCGAGGAGTGGTCTTTCTTGCCGCCTTCGTTCCGCGACTACGGCTCGGGTCAAGCCTTCCACTGCAAGTGTATCCCTTCAGTGGACTGACAAGACTAGGACAGCAACTGCTCGACGCATCAGCGTGGACGCATCCATTCATATTATAAAGAAGTTCCTAATAGTTGCTCTCTCCTCAGCGCCTCGAGTTGGTATTTCCTCTGTCTAGTGCAGACGAATTGGTAAGAGGTTGCCGAACTTGGCGTCGGCCTCGGATCGAATAACCAAGCCATTGGCCTTGGCTACAAAATGGCGTGGCATGAGAGTCGCCTTGTTCACTCGTGTGTCTCGTGTGAGCTTCTCTGGATCCACGAGACCGAGAGCCTCGTAGGCTTCAGCGACCAGCGCTGCGCTTGGGAAGAGCGGCGGTGTGTTAGGATCCACCGGGTGGTACGACTGTGGATCGATGAGAGCCGCAACACACTGGCGGACGGAGACACGACTCGTACGATCCATGTTTGAAGTCACAAAGTGGAGCGCCTTCTCCTGGAAATGCTTGTCACGGTGTTCTTTCTTGAGTGGGAGAACGACGATCTCATTCGACTCCGACGTGAGGATACGCGCGCTATACGGACGACACTGCACCTGAGTGAGCGTTTCTTCGACCACAAACTTGCGTCCAAGGCGATCCACATAGATAAAACCCATATGGTCATACCGTGGGTTGAATCGCTGCCGTAACAGCCACGTGTGGAGCGCCGCGAGCGGCTGCATCGCTGAGAGTTTGCGTTGGAAGAGCACGATGTCGCCGGTTTCCAGCGTATCCGCGATCGTGTCGTCCATCGAGCCGACCACGAACTCGACCGACTGATTGTCGTGCTGCATACGGAGCAGCGCCGCATTGCCACTCCATGCCGCAAGCCCCGCGAACGGCAGGAGCAACAGCGTCCGCGTCGCCAGCGAGCGTTCAGCCGCCATCACTGTTTGTGCGTGTCAATGATGCGTTTGTGTGGAAGTGGATCAACCTATAGACCAACCGGAGTGAGTGGACCAATCAATAACGAGATCTATCAAAATCCCAATCTAGAACACGACACTATAGGTTGACGAAGTTAACTTAACAGGAAACCGTGGATGCTGAGAATCATCCGTAGCGATCAAGAAGCTCCAGCTCCATCTTGAGTTTGCGCTTCTGGCCTTGGAAGTAGGCAATGTCTTCGTTCACCTCCACGAGCAAAACGTTCTCTTGTTCGACGGTGTATTCCTTGGCGAGACGACGAAGTTGTGCCAGAGTTGAAATTACGCCGTGGAGTTGAGAATGCAGCTTGAAGCGCTGATCTTCGCGACGGACCTGACGCTCGTAGTCTCGACGTTCAAGCATGATTTGCATCTTGAGTCGAATGTAATCTTCCTTGACAGTGGGCTCATGTTGAGCTGACTGCAATGGCTCTGTCGGGGTCAGGACCCGAACGATGCCAGACTGGGTCGGATGTGACATGGGAGTGAACATCAGAGGCGTAGGGCTCGCACTTATACCTGCTACAGCAGGCGGTTGAACTGGATTATCTGCTACCGCTGTTACTGAGGCCGGCATGATCATCTTCACAGGCTGTGGACGCTTTGGTGGTACATGCTCGTTCTCCTGAGGCTCTTCACTTGACTTTCCCTGGGTGTGATGACCATTCTTGAGCTTTTGTCGCTTTTGTGGACCGGTCGCACCGCTGTACACGATACCTTGATGCATCGAGTCAATTGACGTGGAGGTTGTGGGCGGTGGAATGACCACCGGCATCGTTGCGTGTGTTTGCTGGCTCGCTGAGACGAGGGACGCGGTGGTTGCCGTTCCAGACGACTCGTTTCCCGCGGAAACTTGCACCGGCATAATCGCTTGCGGTTGTAGTGGCTGTGGTTGCAACAGTGGATGTGGCTGGAGTCGGTGCTTACCTTGGAATCGATACGAGTGCGATTCGTTCTTCTCGTTGCCGTTGGCTGTCGGTCCCTCGGACTTGGCATGTGTGCGATCATACTCGCGCAACAACGCGATGTACCCCGCCTTGTTGTCATTCGCACGCGGACCTGATCGTACAGGTCGCACACCACGTCGATAGCACTCGGACCGCAGATCAATGCTTCTGTGCTGGTCATACGGCTCCACCATTGGCTCCATACTCGCGTCCACACCTGTTCCGGTGATGGGGGCCCTGGCTACACTGTTCTCACCGCTACTCGCACCCATTACGTCCACCATTGCCCACAGTCGACTCTCGTTGCTCACCCACGCGATGTGCGTCCACACACGCGTCCTCCGTGACTCGGACCGCTGGTTGCCTTTGCGGCAACGTGCTCGTTTCCTTTTGACGTCGTCATGGTTGCCACGGCAATCAAGCCATTCGAGGCCAGTATTCAGGTAACATACAGTACTGTTCATTTTAGACCAGCGTCCACAAGGCGCGTCCACAATACAAAAGAAGCAAGACCATGCCGAAAGGACCGGCGTTGACGGCAGCAGAACGCGACGAGATCCGCACGTTGCACGCCAAGAACGTGAGCGCCCGCGAGATCGCCAAGAAGCTCGAGCGTAGCAAGACCGTCGTGCTCAACTACCTGCGCAATCCCACGCAGTATGGCCAGACCAAGCGCAGTGGCCGCAAGCGCGCGCTCACGCCCGAGCAGGAAGAACAGATCTACACGGCGCTGCGTCAGCAGAGCGACAAGATGTGTGTGGATCCCACATCCAAGATGAGTGCTGAGCGCATCCGACGCGAGTTCAATCTGCCGTTGAGCACGCGACGCATCCAGCAGTTGCTCTCGGACTGGCGGAGGCAAGCACGGAAAGCCACGGACCAACAGCACGCAGTGGATGACGTTGAGGACGATAACGCAACGGAAGACACACCAACGACAGCCACAGAGACAGAAAGCACTGTGCAAGACACTGAAGAGTTGTTGCCGTCGTCTATCATAGTCTAATTTAATGAACGCTCGCTGTGGACGTTGTCCTCTCTTCCTGGTCGCCATCCACGTCGCCGTCCACAGCCAGCAGCGATGTTGCCACCTCCTTTGACGCGCGACAGACAGATGTAGCATATGGACACATGCTGCACGTCATGAAATCGGGCGTCGCTGGGAACGAGCCTCGTCGAAGGGACTCGATGGTGCTGGTCACTACCTCCAAAACCTCGTCCAGAAGGTCTGGGGAGTATGGGAGGAAGCCAACACTACCATCTCCTCCTCCGATGATCTCAAGGCTCGCTCCATGTGGCGCCACGCCGTGAATCTGCTCGTACGCAACCATGTACAGCTTGAGTTGAAGACTCTGGGCCGCCGTCAAGTCGAGATTTGGTCGTGCTTGGCCACTAGGATTGGATTTGAACTCGCGGATTATCACTGCACCATCGCTACGTCGTCGATCAATGCGATCCCACACGCCGCGGATCTCAATGTCACTGCCTGGAAGTCGACACTCGAAAATCTCCTCGATATGGAGGATCTCAGCACTGGAATTGTCATTCTGAATGAAACGTGAGAGGGCTTCTCGTGCTTGAGCGAAAAAGAATCCCTCTTGGCGACGAGAGAGAAAACCAGCACGTTGCCAGGTTCCCTCTAGCACTTCAAACGCTTCAGACGTAGCAGCCTCGACAGCTTTACCTTCTTGCAAACACTGAGCTAACGCTGCGATGGCTTCGTGTAGCGACCGACCGTACATCATGGCCGGTGTCGTCTCGCCTTCTTGACTGGATGTTCGTAGACCAAGCACACGTGATAGATAGTAGCGCTGTGGACATCGCTGATACTCGGACATCTGGGAATACGAGAGATGACTTGGCTCATACGGTGACAACGTGGTCGAGGCAGGAGTCGCCACAGGCGACTTCTTCGATGGTGCGGATGTCGATGGAGGTGATGCTGCTGACGGTGTTGACTCAAGATTCGCTGGCTGGTCAAGTGATTCAGCATGATTCCATAATAGCGACAGCACGCAACTCAACTTCTCTGGTTTCTTCGAGGGCACACTGCTGGCCGCAAGCGCATAGGAAAGCACAAGCCTTTCGGGGGTTGTTCGAACAATTGTCTCGTACACTAGACGTTCGTTCTCGAGGAGGAACTGTGGTCGAGTCTGAATCGGCAGAGGAGTTTGTAGAAGGCTTGTGGGAAGTGGCCACGTAATGCGTTTCATGCGTCCTGGGAACTTGGAATCACGCATAGCCATCAAAACGAGCAGCTTGCATTCACCAAGCTCTTCGTGATCCAGTTTGTCCAGGCTGTATCGAGACAAGGGTAGCACAACGACTCCGTTGTCGACATCCTCACTGTCTGCGTCCTCGGTCACGGAGAATCGCGCTGATTGCAACTGCAGCAAGTATGGCACCACAAAAGGAACATGGGGGCTCTCGACAATCCGCTGAGCTGTCTCGATCTCGCGGAGGAAATCCGCGAGGGCGATTGAATCGCGTGCGTCCTTGGAAGAGTCTGGATCCAATACGCGCGAGAGAAAGTTGGTACGTTCAAGGAAGAGTTGCACGAGCTCTTGTACCGTTTTGATATGACACGCTTCGCGGCACTCAGACAGAAGATCAAGAAATTGCCGGATTCTTTCGACAGCCTGGGTGTTTGAAGCCACTTCAGCCTCACTTGTGGCCGCCAAGAGATTGCCGTTAGTGTCCACAATCGTCTGCAAGACTTCCAGCAGACATGCATGCGTCGCTTCTCGATGGTAGCGCTCCATGATCCGAGAGAGCACGTCAGGGGCCAGAGACAAGTAGTCCGAACGCAGCACGTTGTAGAGGTGCTTGGTGTCACTGGGGCAACAGAGCGCTACCAGCAGCGAAAAGATTCCATTCACACCTGGCTCTTCAAACAGAAGCGAAGACGATGAACCAGTACTTGAGACCTGTCGACCTCCCTGTACAGGGACCCCCTCTTCTTGTAGTATTTGTGTGATGTATGTGACATCGGCCCGGGTTGGACACAAGATCTTGATCGAAGAAGGTGGGATGCCAGTGTCGACTAGTCTCTCCTTGAGATTCTGAGCGATTCCTTTTGCTTCGTCCAGCATCGTCGCGAATTCCATCGACTCGACAGGAAATGGCACTGATGGAAACTCCTGCTTCTTTGTCTTGGAGCGCTTGGTCTTGCCTCCGGATGACAACATGGCGTTGGCGAACGACAGGACGGGCACTTGCGTGGTCGTGGGCGGTAGCTGTAATAGATCCCACTTGATACTCGCATCTGATGTCTCTAGAAGACTAAATACACGTAAAACGGAGTTGATTAGAATCACTAGATACAACGTTGGCGATCAGTCTACGTACCTCTTGAGCTGTTCTGTCCGTGGGCAACCTGTTGTCTCGTTCTGGTCAGCCACAATAGTCTCTGAGAACGTAGTACTGGACTGTAGTTCGGGGGTTTCACGAACAATGGTCCCGATGAGCTGCACCATCGCTGGGGTCAGGCGCTCCAGCTCATCCACCACCACGTCCGTGAACTCGTTCGTGACGGACGAGAGGTAGTGAGGATCCTTCGAGAGCAGCTCAAGCAAATCCACCACGCAGCTGTCCCAGGACGCTAGATGGTGGCGCTGCAGTAGCTCTCGATAGACTCGATACGCATGGGCGAGTTCGAGATGCGCCGTGGTCTCTTCGTTCGTGCCTGCGAATGACTCGTACGCAGCAGGGGTGACGTAGTGAGCTTCTAGCAGGTTGAAGAAGCGCAACATGTCGGCCACACTGCGGCGGAAGTGCACGGAAGACGGCGTCGTGAGACGATGGTGGAAGCGCTCAAGCGGAATCTCGGCGATGTGGTGCATCAGAAACGCTGTAAGACGGTCGAACGGCAACACGCGCTGTTATATACCCTGCGGTTAGCTATACATCGTAGCCCAAATGACAAGAGACCTCGTACCTGCTGATGGCCAAGCTCTTCCAGTGTCCGCTGCGTCCACTCCATGACGCTACTGACGTTGTGGCCACGACGCTCGAGTGCGTAAAACGCCAGCTCGCGGTCGAGCAGCGACGCCATCTTCGCGTCTTCACCAGAGCGAGCGCTGAGAGCTAGTACGCGTCGATCCGACTGCGTGTCGAGCCATAACACGCGCTGGGCGGCCGCCGTGGACTTGCCCGTGCCTGGTGTACCCACCACGGCCACATGTCCACCCTGTGGACGCCGTACAACCGCGTCGAGTGCACTCAGTGCGTGAGTGGAGATCCGTCGTCCACACAACCCATTCCGCCTCACCGTCGCCGCCATGAGACGCCGGGACGAGCGTCGCAGGAGCCGGTCGCCATGCGCGTGACGCAGCATGATGGTTGGACGAAGGGTGGACCACTGTGAGGACGCGTCAACATCACAGCTCGTGATCCCGCATCACCTGTCTGTTTCTGTTCCCTCTTTAAAATGATATCTTCAATCTGAGAACACGGGTGTTGTGGCTTGGGGGTCCGAACCTCACCCAATTAATATCGAACAACTTCAGTCAGGCAACCTGAGAAAACCGCACACTAGCCGTCCACCCGGCGGATGGCGCACACGTCAAGAGGCCCAGCATGTACCACATCGCTGAAGTCGTCCGCGATGCCAAGCGCGACATGGAGGAGCGCTATGAGGGCGGGCGGCTGTCCACATGGGCCTTCTTCACGCCCTTCCCGTTCCTCTATGCGCTCAGCGGCCAAATCACGCAGACCATGCAGCGCAAGGCGCCCGACCTCGTCAAGCGCGCCGCCGTCCGCACGCGCGATCAGATCGCAGGCGCCGTGACCACGTCGCAGCAAACGCTCCATGAGTGGCGGGTGGTCACTACGCGACGCGGTCAGTTCCTCTTCTACACCGTGAAGACGACGGTTGAGACGGTCGAACTCCCAGGAGCCATCGCGCCGATCCGTTCGCATGTCGCCGTGCCGTTGCTCAATGGGGTGGAGGGTATGGTGCAGTTTGTGACGAGTGAAGAGCTCCCAGAGCTCTACTTTGTGGCCAAGAACTCGATGACGAGTCATGTGGTGCTTCGGCACTTGGTGATCCCGCCGCTCTCGGCCATGGAAGGATTGGTGCGCTACATGGTGATTCTGCCCAGTCAGCTCGTGTTTCCATCGCGAGAAGAGATTGAAGACCGCACAGATGTGTTTCTCCATGTGTCAACGAGTCGACTGCAGTCGCTGGTCGAGTATTTGTACTCGGCCACTGAGACGTTGGACCAACACTGGAGTATGGTCCAGTGGAACATTCTTGGTCGTGGACCGTACGAGTCCCTGTCGATGGATCGACGCCGTGATGTGATCCACAGTGTCCACCAGCGCATGCGGATCATCTCATCACGCTACAAGTTGTACGAGTTCGTTGCCACCATCAAGATGCAGAACGAGATGCTCTTTTGCGATCTGCTCAAGGAGTTTCCAGATTGTGGCGGTGTTCCTTTGCTGCAGCATGAAGTCAACGCAAATGAAGAGCTACGAAGTGCGTTGGACGAGCTCGACGAAGATTCATTTCCCTGCTGGTTCTACCGCAAGATCGAGATCTTTATGCCGTCAACTGGATCCGAGAATGGTGATACTGCGTCCACTGTGGACGGAACGGAGCCAACCGTTTCTAGTGGGAAGACAAAGTGGATCGAGTTCCCAGCACACGAGAATCGCCGATTGGAACGTCGCTATCGTTTCTATCAGCGTCAGAAGATGCTCGGACGCTGTCCACTTCCGTCGCCAATTGTCGTAGTTGACGAGGGACGCCATGAAGTGAACATGGAGACTATGGAGATGACGCCGGTGTACTGGGAACCTGTCGAAAAGACCCAAGTCCGACGCTCCATCTGGTTGTATGCCCAGCGGAACTATGGATTGGCTCCGTACAACCCATCAGCCGAGCTTGTACTGGAGCAAGCGTTCACCTACTACCTTGCTTTCTTCAACGAAGAAATCAACAAGAAGCGATCTCTTCTCAGTCGAACGCGCCATCGTCGATGGATGCAAATTGACAATGGGTCCACAACGTCCACAACGCCAACGAGTGCAGCTCTGCGCTACAACTCGGGTGGTGTCTGCTCGTTGAGTGTGCCGGTTGAAGGCCACTTGGTGGAGTTGAAAGGACCGCATGATATCACGCAGTATAAGCGCTTGTTGGCAGGTACCACACCTTTCACCTCCAAACGACGCGTGTATCGTGGTGATCCACGTATCCGGGCCGACCCCAAGCTGCTCGAACAATGGAAGAAGTCTATGGTAGTCGAGGGTGATCCATCGGAAGTTCCCCCGAATGAGGATGATGCGGATATCGAAGAAGAAATCGACCATCTCGTGCTGATTGTTCATGGCATCGGAGATGCGCTCAAGACCATCGACATCATCAACGTCGTGACTCTACGCTCGATCATTGATTGTGCAACAAGCCTTCGTGACTTGCACAGGGAGGCTCTGCGATCAACGCACTTTGATGGACTTGGAGACAAACACCCACGCACCGAGTTTTTGCCCATTGAGTGGCATACGAAGCTTCACATCGAAGGCTTGGACTCTGCTATTCGCGATGTGACTCTCCCTGCCATCCCCAAGCTGCGCGAATTCGCAAACGATACTGTCTTGGACGTGCTGTTCTTCATGTCACCCATGTTCCATCGTGTGATTCTGGACCATGTCGCGAACGAGATGAATCGCGTATACCGCCTCTTCCAGGCCCGCCACAAGGGATGGGCGGATGATCATCAGCCAATTTGGAAGAAGAAGAAAGTATCGATCGTCGCGCATTCGCTTGGTTCGATCATCTGTTTTGACGTACTCAATCACCAGGGACCGAAGCAGCAGCGTCCAGCGGAGTGTCCATCCAGTGGTGATCGCGATACGGAGAGCTCGGACGAAAGCCATGGTGAGCATTTCATCAATGGAGGAATGCACGATGATGCGAGCGGTTTTGAGGCACTGATGGCTGCGTCGCTTCGAGAACGTTCGCGATCGGATTCTGAATGCATCAGTAAGTTTGCTAGCACACCCCGACGACGCGATCGCATGCGTCATCATCAAATGAATGGTCTCCCGACAATCGAACCTGCGCCTACTGTCGTCGTCCACACTAAGAAGTCGTTACAACATCGTCGAGCTGTCGCAGGAACTCGACGACGTAAGCGTCGCTCACACACGACAAAGAACTACAAGAGTCCTCGCCATCCTCGTTCGTCTGCATCGACGCCAAAGGGAAGCTCATCGACGCCGCGCAACGCAACCGATCATGGTGTTCCTGAGTTGGCATTCGAAGTGGATAACCTCTTCTGCTTCGGCTCGCCTGTCGGTCTCTTTTTGAACGTGCGTGGCCAGACGATTGATCTCGACTTCCACCTCCCAACCTGCAAGCGCGTCTTCAACATCTACCATCCATACGACCCAGTTGCGTACCGTATCGAGCCGATTTTGAATCCTCAGCGTGCGAACTCAAAGGCTGCGATCATCCGTACGTTTGAAGGCAGGCTGCGCTTCCAGTACCAGCTCCGCAACTCGTTCCGTCGCATGTGGCAGAAGCTTCGACAGTGGCGACGCAACTTTGAGACTCAAGTGGAGAGTGCTGTGCATAGCGTGGGCCTCGTCGAGAGTATGACGTGGTCGTCATCCACGCCATCTTCAACCGACGTGCGTGCCCTCGGTGACGCTGCAGCTGCGGCTGGCAATGGCAATGGCAGCGACGAAGACCCTGTCGAGGACGAGACTGTGTTTGGCCGTCTCTGTCAAGGTCTTCCGATCGATTACTCGCTCCAGGAGAACGAGATTGAGATCACCAACGAGTACTTGTTCGCGTTGACCTCGCACGTGATCTACTGGAACAACCGCGACGCGAGTCTCTTCTTGGCGCAAAAGATGATCCTCGAGCCTCCACACGAGTCAAAGGAGGTTGGGGATGTGGAGAGTGATGTGGCAAACCATGAAGTGGCTGAACAGGAAGAAGTGGACGAAGATGACGACGACGACATCGCGTCTGGCACGATCACACCAGCCTTCTCGCCGTTTGGACTCGAAGACAGTGACGAAAAGGAGGTGGAAGAGAAGAGCAGCGGCGGATTGAGTGCATTCTTTGGCCTCGGAGGCAAGGTCAGAGCTACCTGAGTGTGTGTTTCTGTGAGTTAACTTAATTGAATCTATCGTGAGTGTGACTCAGATGGGGGCTCGTTAGGTTATCAATCGTTTGCTCACCACCGCACAATGGTGTTGATGAATGCGTTGCGTCGAACGCCGTTGCTAGCGGCCAGAGGCCGTCGCTGCGTGAGTACGAGCGATCTGCCATCGCATCTGAAGAGTGTGCGCGTCAATGTGGCCGACGACGTCGCTCTCCACGCGATCGTGCCGGTTGAGAAGCCGAGCCCGAGTGCTGGCCACCCGCCAATCCTCTGTTTGCCGAGCGCCTTTGGTGGGTCTTCTCCTCAACTAACAGCGTTATATGACTCATTGAAGGATGTATCTAACGGTATGTATGTGCAGGCTCGGTGATTCACAATTTTCGCCATCAGTTCACCGCGTTGAGTGAGGAGTTCGAGTTTATTGGTGTGGATCCGCGCGGCTACGGCTTCTCCCGACCACCAGAGCGCGATTTCCCTGACCGCTACTTTGAGCGAGACGCAGATGACGTCGCACGTGCCATGGACGCGCTCGGATACGACAAGGTGCACAGTCTTGATGTCATGACCATCCATGGAGCAACTAACCGAAGTCTCATCTGTTCGATGTAGTTCTCGATTCTCGGATGGAGTGCCGGCGCCAACACTGGTGCGGTGTTCGCTGCCCGTCACCCCGATCGTGTCGAACGCCTCGTTCTCGTCAATGGTAATGCGTTCGTCGACATGGACGATGCCGAGACGTACGAGGAATTCGAGGACATTAACAAGTGGCATCCAGCGTCGCGAGACGAAGGTATCGCCATCTACGGCGCCGAAAACCTCCAGAAGGGATGGTCGAGTATGATGCACAAGCTCAAGTCGATCTACGACGACGAAGGAGGAGACTTGTACTGCGGCAGTCTGCCACAGATTCGATGCAAGACTCTGGTAGTCGCCGGTGGAAAGGATCGATTGGTGCCGGAATTCCACGGCGAGTACCTGAACGAGCGCATCATGCACTCCAAGCTCCATGTCTTCCCGAACGGACGTCACGACGTGCATATCCAGGAAGCTGCTGCTTTCAACCAACTGCTCGAGCAGTTCCTTACGGAACCAGACGACAAGCACACGCAAAGTCGCGAGTTCGTGGCGCGCCCTGCGACGTGAAGCCGAACAACACAGAGCAGAGAGAGTGTGGACAGGGAGGAATAGATCACAATGTTTTATGGTATTTTGACTTTTTGGAGGATAAAGAGTCACTGGGAGCGACTCAGTAGATTGCTTGGGTATCATCCGGATGATTCTAACGACATACGACACATACAAAATGCAAACATGAACAAAACTATCAGAAATCTAGACCGCATGCGGATACGAGGCCATCTGCGGCTGCGGCATGGCGTATCCGTGCGCGTACGAGCCCGAGTACACACCGTGGTGGTGACTCATGGACTGGGACGTGGCATCTCGGCTTGAATATTGCGGAAAGAACTCAAAATTCACATCGCTCATCGGCGCGAGATGCATGGGCCCAGACGTAGATGGAGCAGTGTACATGGGTCGCTTGATTGGCTCTGGGTGAGCAATCTGAGGAGGATACCCGTGGGACGAAGAGTATCTGGAAGAAGCGCCAGTAGGCGTCTTGTGTCCTCGTGGGTCGTCTTCCAAGATGCCCTGAAGGAGCTCACCAAATGACTCTTCCTCAGTGAAAGGGTGGTTCGCAAAGTGCTCGTAAGGGTGGTTGAGCGCTTCGACACCAAGTGGCGTGTAGGCCGTGCTGTTGCTGTATGTTGGACTGGACTTGTGCACGTACTCACTCTGCGAGGCTGGGAGTGGCTCGTAGGCGAAGGTGTTTGGTCCCATACTGAGCTGGAGCTCGCGAGTGTAGGAACCACCGGTTGGTGGTCCACTCATGTCGACCGACTCCGTCTTGATACGCTTGAGACCACGGTGGTCGATTGAGTCGGTCGAAGTCATACTTGACGTGCTAGTGTTGGATTCTTCGCTCTCACATCGGATACGCTTGAAGTCGTGCTCGGACGCACCCATGCTCTTTAGTCGCTGAACAGCCTCCTCGTAGCGCATGCCACCGAAGGCTTTGCTGATCTCCATACGGCGGTTGTACTCGGCTTCTTCGATGGACTTGGCGAGGTGCCACTGGTCCTTCCCACAGGAACAGTGCTTGCCCTCCGCGCCCTTGTAGCGCGGGTTCTCGGCGTCGTTCACGGCACACTCACAGCAGTGGAACATTTGCTTGGAGCGGTAGGTGCCGAGCCAGTTGGACTTGAAGCGAGGGAACCAGTTCTTGCGATCGCGAGTCTTTTCAGGCCCATCTCCGGCGTTATTTGAGCGATACTTGGTACCTGTTTGGTGGATACTGTCGCACGCGCAGCGTGGCTGACGTTCGAGCAGCATGGTCGAGCACGAGAGCATCCAGGCGGTGAGATACAGGATACTCTCGACCTGGATCGTCGTTGTGGCCAAGATCTCGGCCAGGAGAGTCTCCGTGAGCGCCACGAGTTCTTCTGGTTCACCCATTTCGAGCTGGTGTAGACGATCATAGAGATCGGCGCATGTGACGAGCTCCTGTCGCCGCCGGAGCAGGATCCGCGAGCTCATGGTGGCTGGACGGATGGATCAATTAGCTGATGGCTTGCAGGCGAGTTGCCAAATGGCGGAGGAGGATCGAGCTGAGCCTGAGCGAGCGAGCTGCCTGGTCGCAGCGGAGGGCAGTGTCTCCTCAGTCAAGCCGGCGGGGGATGCGCATCAGCTGCGTGTGCAACCGACCCTGGCGTAAGCTCGCAGCTTAGGCGTGGAGAGTGGGATCGCGGCGGCCCGTCCACTCGTCTGTTGTGCACGGGTGACTTTGACTCGGGGAGTGTGTGCGTGCGTGCGTGGACGAAGACAGGCGACCCAGATGCTGGCAGTCAGGCCGAGATCAAGATCGCATGCACACACATCCATGCCCACACACACACTATGACCAGCACAACCCCTCGTTACACACACGCCAGACACGTTCTTTACCACCTGGATCTTACAGCGGCGCCCCCGGTTGCGCACGACGAGCTGGATTGTCAGACATGGCCCCCGTCCGTCACACACTCAGCTCGCACTGTGCCAAGGCTCCTCATTCTGTTCCACCAGACAGCCAATCACGAGCCATATCACTGGATGCACTATGGCTCGTGCGTTCTGGGCTGGATTGCCTCTCGTGAAGTGCGACGATTTCCACGGCCGGGATGCGACACCACGACCACAATTTTTCTCAGCGACGACACGAATGAGAACGAATCAGGCGCGCCTTTACATCCAGATCGCATACTGGCAGAATGACCTGATAGGATCTTGCTCACGATCAAGGCGACCGACGGACGAAAACACTCAACACCAAGATCTGAGCCACGCACACACACATGGCGGCCATTTGCACGCAGTGGTGGCGTTAAACAGGCGCTCGGATTCTCACTCGACACCTGTTTCTGTATGAGCTTCGAAAAACAACGACTGATGGAGTCCATCATGAACGTCACCGGATGGGGGGAGCTGCTCCTGGACGAGAGACAAGCCGACGGGTCAGTTGCCAAAAAGACCTGGCGCTTTTGCCTCGCTGTGTTCGGGCGGTGGCCATATGAGTAGTGCGCATCCAGCTAAAGTATGGACGATCTTCCTGATCTGAGGGAAGAAATGCAGCCATGCTTGACACCAACCTCGACTGGTGCAGCCGCGTGACGACTATGGAGGCAACCTAATTGTCACCGTGAAGCACACACACTACAAAAAAAAGCTCAAGGTGCTGTCATAGCAAACGGACTCTTTCCATGTTGATGCGGTGGCAAAGAAGCTTCACATCCACTTGGGCGTGTACAGGACCGTTGCACTCGGTTGGATTTTATACAGCAGACGGTAGGTAGGTAAGGCGCCGTGGTTGAGCTCGACCCAGAAGACTGGGCAGTCAACACCGGCAGTGGCCACTACAGTAGGTACCGTCTAATCATAAACTGTATCTACCTACGGTACACAGAGTGCGTCCACACGCACGCACTGCGCATCCATGGAGAGATTTGGCGCTGCTGCGACCTGGATGCGTGGCGGCCACCCAGACAAAGAACCCAGACCGGCTCGCTCGGACGTATGTAGGCGATCGTCACGCCATTGGTATCGCCCTCCTCAGTACAATCCGTCCTTCCCTGTACAGTATGCAGACCTCAAGCCCTGCTCTTTGTCCGATCGCTGTGGCGCACAATCTCCAGCTGTGAATGCGCGCGGCTGTATCCAAATTCATCATGCAAGCTGAGCTTTAGAAGCGAGGGAGTAAACCTGACTGATGATGCCGCTGACGCAAGCGTGACCTGATACTGTAGTTGCTTTCCAGCTGAGTTGCAGGTTCATAGTGTGACCACCAGCTGATTATGCCATCCATCATGCTTTGCCTGGAAATCACCCATGTTGCCTTTGAGCACCAGGTATACAGTGCATGTGCCGTATACCCTTCTAAAAAGCGCTTTCAGGAATTGAGAGGACGCACTTTTAGACCTGTCTACCCAACTACTAGAGAAGGGGCCAGTATGCATGATCTCAGGTTTCAAGGTGCATCCTGGAAGTCCCTCTGGAATATTTTAGACTCGGCCGTTCCTAGAGTTCAAGATAGACTTTGACGGGTCTAATTGAGTGTGGGCTGGGACACTCGTCCACGTGCCGATGCAGCAGATAGGGTGAGCGGACCAGCGGAGACTCTGTTGCGGTTCTGGGTGTGGACGAATCCGTGTGACGTGAGCTCCCTCGTCCACACTGACACTTAGACCATGCGTCGAACCACCGTGCGGCTCTCTCTGTGGCTCGCCGCGCTGTTGAGCGGGGTGGCCACCACCGTCCATGGGACTGCCCTCACTCCTACGCAGTATGGATGCATCCTCCAGAACGGTATCAAGACCACTGGCGCCGGCAACTCGACGATTTTCTGTGGGTATGACTCGTGGTTCCGAGTTCAAGTGGACCTGCCCTCGCCGACCAAGGGGATCGCGCCGTCCACGAATGGCTCGTATCCAGTGGCATTGCGGCCACACCAGGCGACTTGTTCACTGGATGGTGACGTGGAGCTCCCGATCGCTGCTAGTGTTGTTACGGGCGTGAAAGACGATGGAGCGACGTGGATGGTGGACGTGAACTGCACGTTTCCGGACGATCTGGATGAAGACTTGATCTCGAGTCACATGACCTCGAACCACAACTTTTCGTGCGTGTTCATTGGCAACGACATGCGAGCGTTCATCATGGACGTCGCATTACCGCCCTTCATCTTCCTTACGGACGATTACGATGTCACGGGCCTCACGCTTATGAACAAGCCAAGTGGAGGCAACGCTGCCACGAGCAACACGACCACAGCGGATTCGTTCAATGAGAACGACGCCGCGGCCGTCAAACCGACATCGTCCGCAACTACAAAACTGCGACGAGAGAAACGACGGGCAGCTGCAATTGAGACGCCGTTGATCGGCATCGGGCAACTCGCCAAGTTCCAGATCGAGGTCTCGGGAGCTCACGCGGCGCTCCGAGCAGCCACACTGAGTGGTTCCTGTGACATCAACGGCCAGAATGTCACGGTAGTCGACAGGAAGCTCAACTATATCGTTCAGCGCAACGACTCGGACTTCGTGGGTCTCAAGTACCGCTGCGATTTGGTCGACGGCGTAGGCGCCAAGCCCGCCAAGCAGACTGGCACGGTTCGCCACCTGGTGATGCAGATCGACGGCACTGTACCTGAGATGGAGGAAGATATCTTCATGTTGTTCTCGACCGACAAGCCTGCGCGTATTGGTAGTGTGATCTCAATCACTCTCAAGGCAAAGCACCTCGTTGAAGGGTACTCGGGTACCTGCGAAGTCAATGGCGTCAAGGATATTCCCCTGCTAGAAGCTGATGACCACGGTTTTTATATGATCCAGTACACGGTCTCCGAGGGCGATCCGAGTCTCAGCGAAGCGGATACGATGCCACTCAGTTGTGTCGTTAAGAGCATGGCTGGAAATACGTACACTTTCAAGGAAGATGTGGAATTAGGCTTCACCATCGACACTATCCGACCCAAGATGGCCACGACATCGATTTTGTTCTCGTCAGATCGACCAGCTCACGAAGGCTCGATCATTGAGGTCCAGGTCACGCTGCAAGAGGACGAGCCGCATCTGCGCGTTGCCGGAAACGATTCTTGTCGCATCAACAATGCGTCTGTGGGAGCAAGCTTTGCAAAATCCACCTCAAACACATTCATGCTGACCTATGTCGTTGGCAAAGGTGAAGCCATGTGGAAACCCGGTGCGCTGCCGATCTACTGTATCGTTCAAGACGCTGCAGGCAATACGGCTGTGATCGACCACTTTACGGACGGCAACACTCTTTTTGCACGTGAACTCAAGCCTGTGGACGTCAATGCCGTCATGTCGCCCGAGTTTCTTCCCGACAAATTGCTTATGATCGCCTTTATGATCGTCGCGATCGCATCGCATTCGATCTCCAAAGTGTGTCCACATATCGGTTTGCCGCGGATCACAGGGTACATTGTCACTGGTATCCTCGTGGGCCCATACGTTCTCAATTTCCTCACAACGCGGCAGATCCGGCAACTTCGTATCATTGACGAGCTTTCTATGGCATATATTGGGTTGACTGCTGGTAGCAAGTTGCACTGGAACCGCATGAAACCCATCATCCGTAGTATCCTCATGGTTACCATCGGTCTCACTCTGTTCGAGTACATCATTGGCACCGTAACGATCACTGTTCTCGCGGGATACATCGACTTCCTTCAAGACACGACGGATAGTGAGAAGTACGCAATTGCATTGCTCGCTGGATGTATGATGATCGCGCGAAGCCCGTCGTCTGCACTCGCAGTGATCGAAGAAGTTAAGTCTCAGGGTCACTTCACGACGCTCATCTTCGCCGTCACAGTCATGTGTGACGTGCTCGTCATTTTCCTTTTCAACGTCAACTCGATGATCACCGAGAGTTTCCTGTCGGAAAAGGACATGTCAAGCAACGATCTCCTCAAGCTGGTTCTGCAGATCTGCGGATCGACAATCGTAGGCGCAGTGCTTGGCAAGATCATGGCGCTGTTCGTGTTCTGGCGTCCTGTGCGGATCAAGCGCAAGAGTGTCTGGTCCAAGTGCCAGCGCATTTTCAAGCAGTTTGTTTTGTTGCTCTACGGATGGATGATCTTTGTGATCTGTCACTTGGCGCATCCATATCTCGAGCCGTTGCTGTGCTGTATGGTTTCCGGCGCTGTGATGTGGAACACCAGCACAAACCCAGAAGAACTGAGTATGCTGTTGAAGCAGTTAGCTGATCTGGTCTACGTCAGCTTTTTCACGATCACGGGTGCGACTTTGGAGCTCGACATGCTTGTGAAAGCAATGGTGTTGTCGATTATCCTGTGTCTCACCCGCGTTGCTGCTATTTTCCTGGGCAGCTTCCTCGGCGGCAGGCTAGCCAACGAGGACCCAGGACATAGCAAAGTCGCGTGGATGGCGTACATCACACAAGCTGGTGTGACGCTTGGTCTTGCCAAGCAGATCCAGCTCGTGTATCCCGGATGGGGCAGCTACTTCTCCACTATGATCGTCGCTGTCGTGATCTGCAATCAACTCATCGGTCCTCCGTTGCTGCGTTACGTGTTACGGCACGTCGGTGATGCCAAGAAAAAGGAGATCGGTAAGGTGGACGGCCTTACCGCACTAGTCTTTAGTGGTCCATCACTGCCGAACCTACAGAGTGCGGTGCTTCGTCTTGAGACTTGTGGCTGGAATGTGCACTCGCACCTCGTGGAAGAATCCCTGGCGAGTGTCCAGGAGAAGGTCTATGTGGAAGAAGTCTCGAAATCGGTATTGGATACCATGCGAATCATCAAGCCAATTGAGGTCGTTGTGGTGATGATGCCAACCGACGAAGAGAACTTCCAGCTCATTCGTGCGGTAGCTGCCGCCTGCCAGGAGCTCAAGCGTATCCAAGTGTTGCGTGTTGTTGTCCAAGTCGCCGGTGATGGTTCAAACGAAGAAGAAACCAAGTGGGCGTCCAGGTTTGGCGATATGCCTGCGACCGAAGAACACGGTGATACGATCGATGTTATTGTTGTGGACCGCTTTGAGGCCACCGACATGCTGATTGAGCTTGCGGCATGCGGTAAAGTCGTAAATATCCAAGAGAAGGAGATGTCGTCCACAGCAATCTCGATGGAAGAAACTAGTGATACAGAACAGACCGAGCTCGAAGACGGCCGGACAGCCAACGTCTCCTCTGGCGTGCGTTTACGACAGAAGCTCAAGCACAAGGTCCGCCGAATGATGTTGGTATAAGGAGGAAATCCATGTATTATTGCACATACTTCTCATGTCTTCCACACGAGCACGGAGACGCCGGCCGCCACACTAAGGTAAACGTACGTCTTGATCTCGTGCGTCACGTACGCACCAAACGACGTACCGACGATGCAATTCCACCCACGCCCGTACTCTTTCTCCATGTTGCGGCGAACGTACTCGGCGATAGTTGAGAACGTCTTGCCCGACTGTGGACAAGTGTGGACGGGGTTTGTGAGACCATGCGGACAACAACCGTATCAACCCGCCAGTGGCCAGTGACGTACCGTGACTTGGAGCTGGAAGGCATCCTTGGCTGTGGCGATGACCTTCTCAAGCATCGTGTCCGTCATGTCCTCTGCGAACACGACGGTCTTGTTGAACTTGTCATGGCTCTTTCCCGCCATGATGCTTCTTGCTCAAAGTCAGTGTGGCTCTTCAGGATCCACCTTGTGGACGGCAGTTTCTATGGATCGCTTCTACCGTTTCTATCAAGATCCGCCACTTCAACATCCACATGGGACTCGACTCGTGAAGATGCCCCATTGTACCATGTGAGGCAGGCTACACATCGGGTCTGCCTCGGTCTGGCCGTTGACCAGCCTCACTGTACAGTATCTGGATGCGACGGTTGTGTGGAGAAGCACCTTTCGCACATCAACTCGCCCTTAGATCTTCCCTCTCATTTCCAGATCCTCACTGTGGCCAACAGTGGACGTCGCGCCAAGATGGGGGTCCAAATGCGCAAGCTCATGAATTCGCGCGTCGTCGTGGTCTTTGGTGCTACGAGTCGCATTGGCAAGGCCACGATCGAGCGGCTGGCCGCACAGCCACATTTGGGGGTGACGGCCATCGCTGCGGTGGAAGATCCCAAAGAGCCTCGAGTCAAACGACTCAAGCAAATGACCGGATGCTACGTGGCGAGGTGCGATTTCAATGACGTTTCGTCCATGCAACGCGTGGTTCGTAACGCCGACGCCGTGTTGCTCATCCCGGCGCTGTCGGAGAGCGGCACACGCTTCTCCAAGCGAGTCATCGACGCTGTCAACAACGTAGGGGTCACGCGGCTTGTGATTATCAGCAGCATCCTCGCAACAGAGGACTTTTGGCGTCCAGGCGGCGCTCCGTCAGCTTCAACAGCGCCCAACACGTCTGGTTACGAAGCCGTGGAAGCGCATGCGCGTAATCTCTCGAACAATTGTGTGGCACTTCGCATTCCTTTGCTCATGGAAACCATTCTTTACTGTCGTGAAGAGATCCTCTTCGCCAATCGGTTCTTGAGCTGCTTCGATTCGACCACACCCGTGCCGTGCATCGCTGTGAGAGATGTGGCGCTGGCTGCGACCGAAGTGCTCACTCAGACCAAGAAGAAGTACAACCCAACGTACTGCCTTGCCAACGCCGAGATCACGTGCTCGACTGGGGAGATGGAGCGACTCTTTTCGCAAGCGCTTGGCCGAAAGATCAAGTATCATCAGGTTTCGGAGAAGCGATTGACCAAGATCCTAAAGGAGAAAGGAGCCTCGGAGCTCATTGCCGTCAACATGATCCGCTACAAGAACTATCTGGAGGGTGGGAGCAAGGAAACAACAGCCCAACAGCAGCCATCAACTGCCACAGGACTAACCTCACGACTGGGTTACACGCAAGACTTTCGTTTACTCACGAAGCACTCACTCATGACGCCACGCCACTGGCTTCACGAGAATCTCACTCGGTTCGTGCGTACACCGCAGAATCAAATGCAATTGTTTGTTGTTGGATCTGGAGAAGGACTTTTCCAGGAAGTCGAGCGGTTCATTGCCCTCCAGGTCACTGCTCCTTTGGCTATGCCGGAGCCAGATGTGGGCGAAGCGGCCATCCCGACAGCCACTGGTGTCGCACAGCAGAGCAAGGCGACGTTTTGTACGATCAAGTCGATTCCCGGGCACCAGAAACGGCAAGTGGCAAATGTT
Source organism: Pythium oligandrum (assembly GCA_020085045.1). NCBI lineage: Eukaryota > Oomycota > Peronosporomycetes > Pythiales > Pythiaceae > Pythium > Pythium oligandrum. The sequence continues at coordinate 62,801 of JAHRIK010000036.1, read as the reverse complement.
TCCGGTCAGCAATCGTCGCCCATGACCCAGCTTTTGAACCAGTTGACCTCTCTGGACGTGGTTTTGTTTATTCCACCACTGCGTCTGGGTGCTCAGGAGTGCATGGATGTGCTGAGGGTAGTTGTGGATGCTGCCCGACGTGCCAACGTATGGGGTATCGTGATCGTAAGCTCACTGTTCACGGGCCAAGCGTGGAAGGAAAGCATCAACCGCATGGCAGAGATGGAGCAGTTTGTGGAGAGATCGGGTGTGCCCTACGCGATTCTACGGTTACCGTTGTTTATGGAGTACTTCCTCGCTCTGTCCACTGACAATGTGCGAGCAGCACGGGAAACAGCTGCAGCAGCGACGAGCACCAGTGGAGCTGATGAAGAGAAGCAGGCTGAGCCAGAGCAAAAAGCTGCTCGACCCCAAGACCAGGCATCGTGGCCACACAGAGAACAGCAAGCCCAGTCTGCAGTGACCGAGTGGACGCTTTTGGATCGTGCGCTTGCGTCGTCGCCTCAATACTTGATCTCAACGACAGATGCGGCCAAGGCACTCGTCTCCATGGCGTACACGTTCCCAATTCACCGCAAGAAGGTCCGACTCATGTACACCGAGTGTCAAACGATGCACGAAATCGAGACCGTGCTGCAGCGCTACTCGCATCGTGGTGCACACATCGACTTTGCCCGGATTGACGCCATCTACGAAGAGCCAGGGCGAGAATTTTGGCGCATTGCGTACTGGACGCGTGACCACGTGAAGCATTTTCTTGAAACGTCCGTGCAATTGTCGGGTGCCCCGCATCCGCTGGAAATGAGCGAGACGTTTGAGGAACTCACCGAGTGTGAGCCAATGACGTTGGAGAAATGGGCGCAACGGAACTCGAAAAGCTACACACCAGCACTGGCTGTGTCCCCAGGTCGCGGAAGAAGACGCACTGGGCCTATGACGACGGAACAAGCCAAGCCAGCGATCGACACGGAACAAGACAAGCCGAAACCTGAGCCTGAAACAAAAGTCAGTGGCGAGAAGACATCGAGTGTGGCCCAGGCCGCATCAACGGAGAAAGCAGCGTATTGACAGACTAGTCTTTTCATTATTACTACATAAATACGAAAAATTCCTTACTCACTTTCAACACTCGGTTCAGTTGTTAGCAGTCGTCCAGCTCGCGACGCAGCTGGAATTCCTCGCGCATATCGTCGGTGCTTGGGTCATAGCCCCAGAAATTGCTCGAACGCTGTTGCTGCTGCTGTTGCTGGGACGTAGGCGTCGCTGGCGTCAGCATCATCTCAATGTCGTCCGCTGGAGGCGCCGTCTGCTTGCTTCCACTTCGAGCTCGCACGCGCTGCATCATCTTGTCCTTCATTGAGGTCCTGGCGGAGCTCGTCCAGCTCTGCATCTTCTGGAGCTTCTCCTTGGAGACCTGGCCTGCCGCACTCAGTCGTTCGCGCTTCGCTAGGTTCTCGAGCTTCTGCTTGGACGCGTGGCCAGCCGCTGCGAGCTTCTCCTTGTACTCACTCTGACGCAGCTGCTGGAGCTTCTGGACAGACGCGACACGTGCAGCTTCGAGGCGCTCCTTGTACTCGGTGCTGCTTGTACGCAGCCGGAAGCTGGACTTCTTGGTCTTATACTTTTCGTAGAACGCTGCTGCTTTCTCCCGGGCCATACTTCCTCGCGTAGTGGACGAGCTTGAGTGGACGTCGTCACCAGTGCTGAACCGCGAGAGCATGAGATCGAGCTCTTCGTCGTCGTCCACACTAGTGTGTCCACTGCTGGTCGCGCTCTCGCTTGATCGACGCACAGGCTCCTGTTGGTTGTCACTGCCGCTCTGGGGTTCTTCCTCGTCATCTTCGTCGCTGCTGGTGTCGTCGTCGTCCGCAAAGAGGAAGTCGTGTTCGTTCTCCGCCAGCATCTCTGGTGGCAGACACTCCTCAGGGACGAAATACACGAGCAAATCGAGCATTTCCGGTCCTTCAAACGGCGTCGCGAGCGGCAGCATGTCGGCCTCGTGCGGCAGATCACGATCAGTGGACACACGCAGCAGCCAGCTCAACGTCGGATCGCTTGTCGACTGCACGCGGATGAAGTCGCCGCGCTCGACCACACGCGTCGAGCTCCCCTGGGTGCGTTCGATGAAGAGCAGCTCGTCCTTGGGTTGAAGAAGCGGCGTTTGTCCGATCAACTCCATTCGTTCGTCCACAGTGTGGTCCTCACTTGTCCGCGAGCGACGCATCTTCTGCATGGCCGCTTGTGCGCGCTTGGCCGCTGCCGTCGTGGCTAAGACGGCCGAGCTCTTGGCCGTGTCGACGATACGTCGCGAGAACGAACCGCGCAAACCCTGCGGCTTGTCCGACTCGGACACGCGCGTCGATTCCTGGTCTTCTTCTCCATGGTGGACGACCGTGTGGCCGTCGTCCCAGTGGAGGTCGATGAGATCCACACTCGTGAGCCCGAGATCCACTTCGTCCATCGTTGTACGAGCGTCTTCTTGCCAACTGACTGGGCTGATAGTGAATGCGATGGAAGCCGTGTGGATGCGCGCTGTGGTCGAGTGGATCCACGGCACCGCCACGCCTGTGGAGCTCGTGGGAAAATCAGGTCCACAACAGGCCACTATGGAAAGTGTGGCATTGCCGTTTCCACCATCTGGCAAAATCAAACAATCCACGTTGGGTGTAGAGTGACTCAGATCTGAGACACGCGTTTAGGCTCGGCGTCTAACTGTCTGGGCGTGTTCCGGGACGGCGAGCCTTGGCTTCGGTGGAACATCACGCACATGCGCGTCGAGCTCAAGTGTGTGGCGCCTGCAACCGCCGCCGCATAAAGCGGGGGGAAGCATCGCCGCGACGAGAGATGGAAGCTTTGCGCGCTGGCCAGGGACAAGCCCTGTCTGAACTCTTGAAATAGACCGGTCCGCAGGGCTGGGACCGGTCCATCCCCCACGGTTACGTACTTACTTCATGTTGAAGTCTTACTCACGGATGAGTCTAACTTCATGGCGGAGCGTCGACCTGCGTCGCCGTCCACACTCGGTCCACTATCCACTTCAAGACCGATCGCGTCCACTGTGGACTGGGTGCCGTCCACGGTGGCCTTCCGCTCGCCACCGAGACACGCAGCTTCCTCGGAATTGTGAGCAGCAGACGAGGTGATGGAAGAGGCAACGGATGGTCTCATGCGTATGTGTCTGTAGATTGGAGATTGCACGCCAGCTGGAGCAGATAGAGACTGAGCGACGCCGGCTTCTACACAAGCTACCGTCCACACCGCCTCGTTCTCCCCTCAAGCCGCTCGTTGCACCGCAAGCAACTCCCCAAAGTCCGAATCAACAGCCTCACGACGCCGCCCCATCTCTGTGTGGTTCTCCATTGATCCGAGCGCAAGTTTATCTCTGTGAGTGCGCGGACGAGTTCGTTCATGCAGTGGACCTCAGACGTCATCGCACCGACGCATGCCGACTGCGCATCGTCACGTGCTCTCGTCCAGGATGTGGACAACTCTTTGCGGCTCAAGATCGTCAGCATCACGACCGATACGAATGCTCGACACTCATGAAGACGCAGCAGCTGCTCGACGAGCATCAACAGGCCCAGGAACACATCCCGTGTGAACTCTGTGGGGAAGGCACGATGCGTCGCCGCATGGAAGATCATCGGCTCTACATGTGTGTCAAGCGAAAGGTGGGCTGTCAGTACGCTATGGGCGGTTGTGCTGCTCGCTTTGCTTTCGATATGCGCGAGCTACATGAAGCTGAAGAATGCATTGTGGCTCGCCGTCGGGCCAAGATCCTCGAGCGTTCCGTCCACACGAATGATGAGACTACATGCGACTGGTGCGAGCAGCGCGTCCTCAAGCGGCGTTTGCTCGACCATCAAGAAGAAGAATGCCTGAAGCGTGAGCGACCTTGTCCCAATGCATTCAACGGATGCAAGGAATGGGTCCCAGTGGGCAAGTTTGACCAGCATCTCAAGACGGTTTGCGTCGTCACACTCGAGCGAAATGCCATGGCTGACCGAGCGCGCGAGAAGAATATGCTCGTCCCGTGTAAAGAGTGCGGAGAGTACGTGCGTCGTCGCCATCTCGAGGGCCATTGGTATGGAGAGTGCGTGAGTCGGATTGTGAATTGCAAGAACGCAGCACATGGGTGCAAGGCACGGCTGCGATGGCGTGATCGTCATTTACACGAAGATTTCATGGCACTAGTCTCTTCTGAGCGCAGTATGCTCTCGTTTCCGACTGGCGGTGATGGATACGTGGTCGTGAATAGCGAAACCAATGCAGCAATCGAGAACCGCGTCGTGGATTTGCCTCCGCCGTGGTCAGCTGAGTATTACGTGTGGTTGGTGGACGCAAAAGACGAGATCCTAGATCTTCATCTCAAGTGTATTGACCACCTGGAGACAGTCGAGCTCAAAACCCGCGAGCAAGCACGTTGCCAAGAGCGTTCTGCAGCTTGCAAGAAGAAACTGAAGGAACTCAAGCAACTGAAGAAGGAAAAACGTACTAACAGCCAACTTGGTGACATCTCGTTGGCCGCCAAGGAGCTCGCTGATGAGTTTGATGCAGCGGAACGAGGCATCACCGAGACAACGACAGCAATCGCACTTGCCAAGGGCTGGATCCAGATCCTTCTTACTGAAGCCAGTCGGATTTTACGCGAGGAAAAGGATGAAAGTGATGTCGAAATGATCCAAACGGCTGTGCGGGAGCAGGGCATGGAGCAGATCAATGGTCGATTGCTACTGACGGAGTTATCTGACAATGCTCAAGAGCGGTTGCTGAGTCTAGACAAATGGGCTCGCGCTCTTACTCCTGATGCGCATGACGCTGTGAATCTTGCCGAGAAAAAGCGCAAAGCCGCTGAGCAACTGAAGCTGCTTCAAAAGCGAGCCGAATGGGAGCAGCTCATGAGCGAGTTGCGAGACGATAACCCAGACAGTGTGCGTTTACGTCGTCGGTATGAACGCGAATTGGCCAAAGTCGAAGCCAAGCTCGCACTGATCTCAGACAACACGCCGACTGGGTTGCTCGAGCGCACTGGGCGGCATGTGATTGCATCGTCATCCAAGAACACAATTGCTCTCGTGGGTGCGAACCACGGCCTGGTCACTTACTACCGCTCCGTCACCTCAAAAGCTGCTCGAGAAGTCAACTTCCAAGTTGCTCTTGCTCGAAAACGATGGAATCATGTGGTATTTTGTGCTAGCAAGAAGGAATTAACACTGATCGTGAATGGAGAGGTTAAGAGCATCAAACGCGGCGTGTTTGACTTGCCGTTCGCTCGATTGGGGACGAATGAGACTGGTGAGTCATTCCAGGGCTGTTTGCAAGAAGTGCGGTACTGGAGCAGTTGTTTGTCGCTCGAAGCTGTGCAAATGCATGCCAATACGATTCTTCACGTGGCTCGCCAGTCAGATCTGCTCGCGTATTGGACGTTTGAAGAAGGTATGGGCGATGTGGTGGACGACATGGCGCTCCGTTTGCCCCGAGCGCCATGCTTCAACACGGAATGGGTACTGTACAACACTCCAGCTATTCGTCGACGCTTTGGCATGCCCCCAACACCTTCACTGCGAGACAAGACAAGTTGTATGATCAACCAGCGACTCAAGCTCCTCGCCCAGCGTGCACGTGATCGTGACACTGAAGCTGTTCTGTGTCGACAGAATTGTGGGCAATCGATCATTTTGCGCCACCTAGATGAGCACCACCGTCGCGAGTGCATGCATCGACTGGTAGCTTGTCGAGAAGGAGGGTGTGAGACGACACATCGACTTTGTGACGAGCAGCAGCATCGTTCGAAGGATTGTGAGCGCGTCAAGTATCGAGTGGAGCTCCTCGAGCGTCTCCAGGAGAAGGAGAAGACCGAAGAGTGTGAGCTGGGCTGTGGTGTGTGGTTCAAGCGACGTCATCGCGAACGCCACCATCACTCAGAGTGCCCACGTCGTCTCATCACTTGTCCGCAACCAGACTGTGGAGAGACCATTGTCGCTCATAGCGTCGACAATCATTTGCTGAAAGACTGCAAGAGCGAACTCTTGGCGACGCAACGCCGTCTCGTGGAGAATGCAAGAGAGCGCGAGGCTCGGCGTCTCAAGAACGAGCTGCAGTGTCATCGAGAGTAGCAATACAAGAAAGAACAAAGGGATAGACAACGCCAAGCGGGTAGCTGGTATTATCGTGTTTTACAGTCATTTTGATCTGCTGACAAGAGGCCTATGGCCAAGCACGCGAAAGCGCTGAGCACTTATGCGACAAGAGCCGAGGCGGTGGCCGACTCGTACTTCCAGTTTGGCGAAAGCTTGCGGTTCATACGGTAGTAACGAGCAAGACGGTGGATACGCGACTCGATGAGAATGAGACGGAACTTGGAGTCCTTGTCCTGACGGTTGCGCTCCAAGTGCTTGCGGACAGCCACGGCCTTCTTGATCAACATGTAGAGATCCTCAGGAAGCTCAGGGGCAAGACCTGCAGCGATTCCAATGAAGAGGATCACCCGCGTATTCCCACGTCACACGGACATTCGAGAAAGCATCAAACGTCACGGAGCGTCAGGTAATACCGAGCACAGCGGACGGACGCACGCGTAGTCAATAGGACGAGCGGCAAGACACGACAGAAAGGAGCAGACGCAGGTCAGCGCATGCTTTAAATACCAAGAAAACGACAAGAGGACGTACCGTTCTTCTTGAGCACACGGAGCACCTTGCTACCGGTGACGCTCTTGACCTGGGCAATGCCGTGCGAGTCACGGAGAATCACACCGATCTGCGAAGGCGTGAGACCCTTCTTGGCGAACTTGCAGATGTGGTCCTCGACGTCCTCGGCCGTGACCTTGAGCCACGAAGGCGGCGTGCGCTTGTACGGACGCGCCGACTTGGACATACCCTTTCCGCTGCTGTGCATACGACCCATGGTGCCGGAGGTTTTTGCAAAGCTTCTTGTTGGAGATCAAAAACTGAGCGAAAGAACCAACAGAACCAACGCAACCAACAAGCAAACCCACGAGATGGCCACCAACCATCCAACAGAAGCCACGGGTTTGTTGGATGTGTTGGCCGCCAACCCATCCAACAAACCCGTGGTTCTGTCGAGGTGGAATATGGGTTTGCCGACCCATTTCCCATGGTCAATACCTCGACTAAGTACGAGTGCATTGCGACAATGGCGACCAAGAGCCGTATGGCGGTGGACGAGGACATCGCGTTCAATACCGGCGCGTTCAGCGTCGTGAGTTCGTGGCTGCGTGGGGCAGGTGGAGCCTCTACGGTGGACGTAGAAGACGAGCGCGAGACGACAGTGCACAAGCCAGCGGTGCAGCTCTATCGACCAAGCAAGACAACTGGCGTCTCGACCACCAATGGTGCGAATAAAGAGCTCACAGCGGAAGACAAGGAGATGAAGAAGAAGATCCTTCGTAAATCTGGCAAATATCTTCATGAGATGGATGAGGATAATGCCGCGGATGATGCAGAACAAGAGCGCGAGGAAGAGGAGCTCATGCGGATCAGACACGGCAACACTGAGACGAAGAAGACACCGACACCGAGCGACTCCAGCGCAACCCAGCCAGCAACTCAAGCTTCTACTACCACTTCGGCGGAACAGAGCTCCACTGGCGGAAAGAAGCGCAAGATCAGCGCGCAAGAAGAGCTTCTCGAGAAGCTACGTGAGGAAGCCGCTCGCAAGAAGGCCAAGAACCTCAAAACCAAGATGCGACAGCAACGCAAGAAGGAAGAGAAGAAGAAGCAGCCTAACGCGTCATCGTCGCAATCCGCCATGTAATCTATCCACACAACTCTGTTGTTCATCATCACAGGATCTTCATTCTTCGCGTGTCCAGTGCGTGTCGCTTTGACCAGCATATCCATCGCGAAGCTCTGATTGGCCAAAAAGATATCCTAGAAACCTCTACAAACTTGTAGAGGTTGGTCACCTGAATGCACGTGACCTATATACCAAATATCAGTACGTATATGTTGCCGTCAGCTGTTTTGGAAGTTCAAGTACTGATTGAACGAGGATCGGGATAAAACCGCAGGTCAGGTCGCATTCACGCATTCACGTCACCACTGCTGTCGACGAGCTCAGTTCGCAATCTTCCTCCTCTTCTTCACGCGCTTCCCTCGTCCCCATGAACTCTTCCAGCGACGACACGCAATGGCTGCAAGCCGCCCAGCAGTGGGTCGCCTGGGACGTCAACGACGGCACCAAGCGCCAAGTGCAGCAAGCCCTCGACGCGCAGGACATCCCGACGCTGCGCAAGCTCTTCAGCAGTCGACTCGAGTTCGGCACGGCCGGTCTCCGCGCCGCCATGGGTCCCGGCACCACCGCCATGAACGACCTCGTGATCATCCAGACCACGCAGGGCATCTGCAAGTACCTCTTTGATGTCTTTGGTCCAGAAGAAGCCAAGAAACGCGGCATGGTCGTCGGTTACGACCACCGTGCACTCGATACACTCAACTCCAAGCGCTTTGCCGAGCTCACGGCGGCTGTTTGTGTGCACTACGGCATCAAGGTGCATCTCTATGAGGGCTTTGTGGCCACGCCGCTTGTGGTACGTTGTGTCAATCCGATGTTACGGTCCATGTCCTTGGCTAATGCTTGGCAATGCGTAGCCTTTCTGTATTGAGCAGACCCAGGCGGTTGCCGGCGTCATGGTCACGGCCTCGCACAACCCAAAGGCTGATAACGGCTACAAGGTCTACTGGAGCAACGGCTGCCAGATCATCCCTCCGCATGACGCGGGCATTGCCGCTGTGATCCTCGAAAATCTCGAGCCGTGGACACGCTACGACGACGCATTCCTCTCAACGCTTCGCTCGTCGCCACTCGTGAAAAATCCAACGGAAGAGATGACGACCCGGTACTTTGCGCATCTTCAGCAGCGCCTGTGTCGCTACCCTGACGACAACCGCTCGACGTCGCTCAAGATTGCGTATACGGCAATGCACGGTGTCGGCCATGCCTTCACGAGTCGTTCGTTCGCTGCTTTCAATCACCAGCCATACGTCCAAGTGACCGCCCAGCTCCTTCCGGACCCAGAATTCCCTACGGTGGCATTCCCAAACCCAGAAGAAGGCAAGGGTGCATTGCAATTGGCTATGGAGGCGGCGGAAGCAAACGGTGCGCGTCTCATTCTCGCCAACGATCCTGACGCTGATCGTCTTGCGGTCGCTGAGCAAGATCCTGTCACCAAGCAGTGGAAGATCTTCACGGGCAATGAGATTGGTGTGTTGCTCGGTCACTGGGAGCTCACTCAGTACCTCAAGCGGCACCCAGACGCCGATCGCTCGCAGCTCTACTTCATCGCGTCCACCGTTTCATCCAAGATGTTGCGTGCTGTGGCTGAGGTCGAAGGTCTCAACTTCGTTGAGACTCTCACAGGGTTCAAGTGGATGGGTAACAAGACCGCCGAGTTGCGTGACCAGGGCAAGACCGTGCTCTTCTCGTTCGAAGAAGCCATCGGATTCTGCGTTGGTGACCTGGTCAAGGACAAGGATGGTGTCTGTGCCGCGGCTGTGTTCGCGGAGATGGCTGTCCAGCTCGAGAAGGAGCACAAGCGCACTGTCGCTCAGCATCTCGAGCATCTCTACGAGCGCTACGGCCACTTTGTGACCCAGAACCACTATGTCAAGTGCTACGACCCGGCCGTGACACTCAAGATCTTCGAGCGCTTGCGTAACGAAGGCAAGTACTGGACGGAGTGTGGTGACTTCACGATCAACCACATCCGTGACTTGACGACTGGCCACGACAGCGAGCAGGCCGACCACAAGGCTGTGCTTCCAGTTAGCTCGTCGAGTCAGATGATCACCTACAAGTTCGCGAACGGCTGTGTGGCAACGTTGCGTACGAGTGGCACGGAGCCCAAGCTCAAGTACTACGTCGAGCTGGCTGGTAAGGTCGGCCAGACGCGCGCTGAAGTCACGGAGATCCTCCGCGTGCAAGTGGAACAGATCGTCGAGCTTATGCTGCAGCCAACAGAGAACAACTTGGAGCGACCAGCTGCCGAGTAGATAAAGAATGGAAGTAGCCACGTCATATTTTCTCCGCACTAATGTTTATGGGTGTATGTCTCTGTGTGTGTTTTATTGGCTTGGGCTTCTCTCATTCCTCATCCTTGGGGACAAAGTACATGTCCTGGAGCGTAAACTGCAGCATCGAAGGCGAGCTCGACACCGTCGTCGAGATGCTGCTGCTGCTATCGCCACTACTATCCGAGTCAGACGGACTGGTGCGACCCGTCTTCTTCTTGGCCTTCTTCTTCGCGTTCTTGCTGTTTGGCACATTCACCGGAGTAGCCAGCTTAAAACCCAGTGGTTCAGCCGGCGATGCCATAGACTCTGGTGTTGGCACCCGTGTCGACATTGCGAGGTTGATGCTCTCGGTCAAATCGAGTGGAGGTGGCGCCTGAGGGGATACACGGTGGTCTGGCTGTCCAGTAAAGACCGGCGAACCACCGAGACCAAAGTACGAGTCCATCTCCATAACGAACAACTGCTGCTCATCGCCACCATCAGTCGCAGTGTCCTGACTTGGTCCTTTGCGCTTGACCTGGATAAGCGCACCTTCCGGATTCTCGAGATCTTGCACTCGGAAGGCGACCTTAGGATGCGCCCAGAGAGGGAGACCCTGCTGACGGAATGAGCGCATTTCGATACGAGAGCGTGAGTTGAGTGTGGGGCTGGAGGCACTCTCACGAACGGCTTCACCTGGAGACAGAGACTCGGTACGGACGCGTGGGCCTTCCAGAAGATCCCACGTCTTCAGCTCGGAAATGGTCACGTTCACCCCAAAGAGCGTTGGTCGTGTCTTGGAAGACAGCGAAGAGGTACTTCCACCACTGCTGCTAGCAGTTGCTCGAGATCCTTTGCGGTCATTGTGCGAGGTCTGTGCGGACAAATCGTAGAGCTTGAGATTGCCGTCACAGCAGATCAGTACCTTGAGACCGTCGACCGCGAATAGAAAACTCATTCGTCGACGGCGACGCTGACGACGCGCACTTAGGCTCTGATCCTCGACACCGAGATCGACACGCGGTAGATTGTTGGTCGTAGACTGCGCAAGCTGTGTCAACAATGCCTGAGATGCGTCCAGTGCAGTCCCCACCAGTGCTGTGCCTGCATAAGCCAAGACACCACCTGGAGGACTGTTGTTGTTGAACATAACTGAAGATGCACCAAGACCGAGAGATGCCGATGCAGAGGCCACAGCGACATTGGAATGAAGTTCATGGTGAATCTTGAGCACACGCGTTACTGTCTGCGTCTCGAATGGTCGGAATGGCGCACAGAAGTCCCGCACCTGTCGCCCGCGCGCGTGGAGAAGCTCTGCACCATCGTCGACTTGCTTCGTTGCGTGTGTCTCGGCGCTAAGATGAGAGCCTTCAGGATGAATCGCGTACATGTGACTAGTGCCGTGAGCAGACGTCACAGAGATCCACTTGCTGTCTTGACTGAATGAGATATCGGCGATACTGGCGTGTGTGATACCGCGCTGCAGTTTGTACAGCAGTTGCTGTCTCTCCACGCCATGACCACGTCGACGTTGTGTCTGCAATGGCGGCAACAGCCGATAAACATGGACATTCTGTCCCTTCATAGAGCTTGTGGCGAGCAAACTACCCGATGGATCAAACGCCAAGTTGACGAGCGCGGTCGAGTGAGACTTGAAGTTGGCGAGTACGCGGCCTGTTCGTAGATCTTGGACGACGACCCAGCCAGCATGTGGTGAAGTGGTTGATGCAAATGTACCTTTTTGTGTTGCAGTTGGAGGTGTGGACGATAAAACTTGTGTAGATGTTGTTGTGGATGTAGTTGTGGATGTGGATGTGCTTGGAGATGATGATAAGTATGGTGCAATGGTCTTGGAGAAGTAGTAGAGACCCGATGCGACGTTCTGGGCCACGTCGATCGCGGTATACGATGGAGAAGTAGATGACATCGATCCAGACTGGCTCTGTAGCATTTGTCGCGAGCCGCCACTGACTAGAGCCTCTGGGATCATGTCGATCGAGTCGTCGCCATCGCTGTCTTCGTCTTCTGGTGGTGAGAAGCCTGGGTACGCGATCCATCGCGGTCCGAGGGCCATTGCCAGCGACGACAATGACGGAATTCGCTGATCCACCGTCAACGTTCGAAGGTTAAGCAGCATGATTTCGTGGGATTCACATAGAATTGCCGCTGTGGATCGCTGAATCTGCACGTCCACAACGGTGGACGTGGTCGGCGGCAGTCGCTTGAGGATGCTGTGGGTCCAAAGAGTCAGTTGAGATTCAGAAGTCGCTGTCAAATGTGAGAGGACGCACCGTTCGGACGCAAATGAAAATATAGTAATGTCTTCGCTGCCTTGGGCTTCATCGTCGGACGAGTCGGTTGTGGATGACGCGGATGTATGCGAGTAATCCACTTCCTGACATCTTTCCGACACGAAGAGGCCGCCAATCGACGTGTTTATGGCTGTAAGTCGTGCAGGTTTTTCTTTTTCTTGGTCTGGGAGCAACTGGAAGAGTCGCAGAATGCGGACATTCGACAGCAGCGCACCGTCTTGACTATCATCTATTGCGATCTGTCCACAACGTCCACGGTCAGTCCACAATGGCGGATGAGGACATCATCGATATCTACACCTACCTGTACAGGGGTAAGCGTCTCGCGGCCGCCGCTAAACTTGTCGAGGCGGTAGACTTGCCACGCGAGCGTCGTGCAGAGCACGAGGAAGGTCTGTCGACCCACGCGCTCGACGGAGCAGAACGTCACGTCGGCCCTTGTGGACGGCTTCATGGATGGCGACTGCATGTGTGTGGACGAATATCTCGGTAATGTACGCGGAGATGGTGCGTGTGTTCTGCGTTGTGACTGTGGACGGGTGTGGACGCGGTCTATCGTGCTTGGTCTAACTTGCTCTTATGTGTTCTCAATGTCGAGATTCTCTCAGCCAAATCCTCAGCAGACACATTCACGCTCTATGTCCCTCTGGGTCAGATACCCTCTCCAAGTCGATCGTTGAGACACCACTGAACTCTTGGTTGAAGTACAAGTTCTCGGAGGTTCTTCGCGGGCCGGTTTTTGAAGTTGCCCTCGAGTGACGCCAGCCTGTTTCACGAAGAACAACAGAACCGGTAAAATACCGATATCGTCAGTCGCGGAGGATGATGGTCACTTCGTGGAATCACCAAGTCAAGATGGCGGAAGGAATGCAAGGCGTACTTGTGAACGACGCGCAGGGGCTCTGTGTGAAGGCCGACGGCGACCTCAAGTCTGCGTCCGAGGTGGCGGGCTTCTTCACGTCGATCGTCGAAAGCGCGACAAGCCTCGGCGAGGGTGAAGAAGGCGAAGTGCCTACGGTTCGCATCGAGACGTCGCTGCGAACGTTGTTGGTCTCTCGTGTCATGAGCGACAACGGCGAGCGAACGATCGTCGTGTCCAAGGCGTCAGAAGAAGCAAGCGGCGAGTAAATTTTCCAAGAATACAGACAAAATTGGTGCGAGATGAACACGAGCAAACCACACACATGACCATTTTATCCCTTACGCACACAGGGGCAGAACGCACATTGACATGTACAAGTGAGTAATCTTTAGCATACTTGAGTTTCCTGCTGGTTGTTGCTGCGATAAATATGTTCGGTGGGGTAAGCTACTTTGGCCAGCACGACCTTGTCCTTGGCGCAGTCTGTGACCTCGGAACCTGCCTCGACCTGACTCTTGGATGTCGAAGACACGGAGGAAGCCACAGTCGATGCGCTTGATGTCGTCGACGGCATATACATGGAGAAAGATTTTCGCAGTGACGACGCATTGCGCTTCAAGAAGGTCAGAGGTTGCTTGGCTGCTGCAAGCGCACCGCTCGACGAGTTGTTGCTACTCTGGTTGTTCGACGACTCCTTTGGATGGAATTTGCGCACGATCAGCTCGAGCTGTGCCTTGACGGCATTTGCCTCAACGCGCGCTTCAACTTCTTCAGGAGATTGTGGGTCACGCCAGTAGTAGCGCTGCCATGAAAAGAGAGCCTTGCCCCATTCCTGACGCTCATCATTCGAATGTGCACTCAGCTCGAGACGCACAGGTGTGCCAAGAGTGTACGAGCGATCCTTGACAAAGACCTTTCTCGTCTCGAGGAAAAACGAATTCGGCATGTTATCTTGACGTTTCTGGGCCTTGACGACGATCTTGCATCCAGACAAACGCACTTCGCCAACACACGTGGTGCATTGCGCAGACAAGTAGTATCGCAGGAAACCATCTTCGAGCGAGAAGAACCAGATCTTGGGCGCCTGACGCTTCTCATGGAGAACCAAGTACCCCTGACGACTCATGCTTGTCGGCTCGCTTTGAATGTGGAAGATTGGAACTGAAGCTAAATCGATCGACGCGACTCTTGAGCGTTATCGTGTCGCACCGGGCGTTTCCTTCTACTTGTGTCTTTGCTACTGCACGCGGAGAATGCTCACGCAGCTATGTCGAGATCAGCTTGGAAGGAGTGAGGAATGTAAAAGTGCCACGTTTCCAGCGCAAACAATCGCCGATTGCTCAATTTGGCATCTGCTAGGGCTGGGATGCGAGCGCTGTCAGCGAACAAGTGCGCACCTCAGTCGTCCCATTCAAAGGAAACAGCCGCGTCCCGCCGTTGAGTGGCGTATCGCTCGGCGACGTATAAATATCGAGCCAAGATCGTGCCAGGTGGTGCGCTGGAAACGTCCCGTACACCGCTGGCCGATCCCATATTTGAACCAGGCGTCGTATTCTAAGCCAACGCACCCAGCGAATGTGGCGGCGTATGTCCAGAGAGCCAGGGATCGTGGCTTCCAGGTGGCTGGCCACACGAGCGAGTCGCCATTGCTTCATCAGCTCCATGTGGCGGATCTCAGTCGCGAGAAACAGCTGGAGGTGATGCCAGAACTTTCCACCGAGCAATAGATAAGGTTAGATAGGGTGCAAATACTAAATACGGATGCATCATTATCTACGGATGCTCGGCAAGAGGAGCTGCTGCACCAACACAAAGTAGATGAACCCTGAAAGAACGATGATGCAGGAGACTGCCAGAAACTTGGAGAGAAAGCATTCGCGATCGTTATCTTCTTCATCATCATCATCGTCGTCGTTCTTCTCGGGTGAGTATCGAGCACGACCATGCGTTGTGCGAGCGCTCTGTTGTCGATGCTGACGCTGACGATGGGAGGGTGATAGCAGACTGCTCGCGCTGTCAGGGGACTGATCTTCAGCTAGCTGGAGCTTTATGGACACTGTTGATTCCTTTTGTCGTGGATCTTGGCCGCTCTTTGCGAACCGGCCACCATCTTCTCCTGTCATCTGCTTCAACGTCGTGTTGCGCTCAAGGATGTTTCAAGCTTGATTCAAGCTGGCTCGTGAGCCAACGGCTGGAATGCATAGCCTCCCTACGTGTCGTTCTATTTCAGCCAATGAAAATCAAGGATAGTAATCGTGCCAGAGGGAGCTGTCCCGGTGGGACCCACCTCTTCATCACAGATATCAACGTTTCTATTGTGCCTAGACCCACAAAAGCTCATTATAGAAAGTCATTTTACACGACAACAGGTTATCTCGCTCCCTGATGCGACGGAAGCACTCGACATTCGCACTTTCGCTTCTCCCACACCACTCACTTCCATGTTCGACCTTCACTCATCTAGCCAGTTCTCTGACGGATCCCTGGGCGTCGCTGATTGGCCAAATGCGGGTCACCCTACCAACATTCCACGTCGCCCATCCCTGTTTAAAACAGTCTTCGCGGGTGGGTCGGGTTTCTTTCGACCCGAGGGGGGCAGGTTCTCAAGCAAGAATGAATGAAAACGAGTGATGGTTGTGTTGCCATTTGAAAAACAAGAGCGCATCTAAAGTAGCGGGAAGCCGGCCGACACACGCGCGCTGCCTCCCTCGCCCCGCTTTTCTGCCTCCTTACGCCACTCCCGCGCGAGTCCCCTCCGGAAAGCGTCTTCCTCATCTGTGGGAAGCCTCCTTTCGCCCCGTCCTCCGCTCCTCAGACACGTCGCGACCAGTCGTTTCCCACGACTTCGCTGTGGCTGTTGTGACTAAAACGCCCTGGAAGCAAGTGAAGGAGTATGTACAACACGAGCTACTCGATGGGAATGAATTCGACGATGAATGGTCTATCAACTTCGACTTCTTCGACCTCCTCGAGCGGCTATGCGGTCTATCAAGCACACAAGCGGCAACGCACGGAAGAATCGTCGAAGGACTCTAGCGCAAGTGACTCTGCTGACCGCGGAGGTGAAGGCAGCACTGATGGTACACAGAAGTCTGTGACGAGCGGTTCGTCGGCGATATCCTCGTCCACAACTTCTGGAACGACGACGTATCCTTCGATGAGTCTGAACCTCCAGAAAGAAGCCTCATGGAGTATGCTCGGTGATGTCGAAGGATTCAGTGGACTTGGTCCAATGCCACCAGTCAGCGCTGTGCTCGAGAAGCGCCAGTTTTCCATCAGCTCATTGCTTCCTTCTAACATCTCGACCTCTGGTGTCATGTCCTCGTCCAACCCAGCCCCACAAGCTTCCAACGGTCAACCGAATGGCCAACCCACGGCTCAAATTATTGACGGTTCGGGAGGAAATCAAAAGTTTTTGGATGCCAGCACGGGTGAATACATGTACAGCGAGAATGTCAAGCCTATGACCTTCTTGGAGAAGCAAGGTCTCGTCCAGAAGATTACGCTTTTGCCAAGTCAGTACCTACGTGGTCTCATGGATGTCATTAGCAAGTACCAGCCTGACACTGTTCGCCAGATCGACGACGATGGATACGCGTTTGATCTCGGTCAAATGAACGAAAACACTGTGTGGGCCATCAGTGATTACGTGAAAGATTCCATGATCGAATTGGATGGGTACATTCGCTCAATTTCGGCGGCGAACATGGGAGGCGACGAAAACCAGGGTGGCTCTGGTGAGAATGGAGGTCTCAGTGTTCAGCAACAGCTCGGTAGACATCCTGCGCACGAGTTGTCGCTGAACAACCCGAAGATCTCTGCCATCTCTGGAAACGAGAACCAGGGCAAGTTCTTGGAGCAAGTCGAGATGTACTCCAAGCCAAAGGTGACCAAGTCACGTGTCAAGCCATCCAAGAAGCACGAATGCCCAACGTGCCAAAAGCAATTCCGTGGCCGATCTGAGCTCCAGAACCACGTCCGAACACACACGGGTGAGAAGCCACTCAAGTGCTCGTACGCTGGTTGCAACAAGCGTTATGCTCATAGCTCGAATCTGCGTGCTCACGAGCGTACGCACGCTGGTATCAAGCCGTATGCATGCCACTACGATGGATGTGGTAAGACCTTTGCCCACTCGGTCTCGCTGAAAGAGCATATCTGGATGCATGCCGGCTTCCAGCCGTATGTCTGTCCTTATGAAGGCTGTGAGAAGAAATTCACCCAGGTGTCCAACTTCGCACGGCACAAGAAGACTCACGAGAAAGAAGATCGTCGGGAAGGAATGGAAAGTGATAGCTAAGCAGTCCTCGGCGACATGAAACGTTAATAGTGTGGTGTGGATATCCTTCTTTTTCCTTCCTTCGTTTGCTGTGTATCCTCACGATACATGAGAATGAAGGGCGTGCTTCCCGATGGCAGCCATTTACAACCAATGATTGCGTTGCACTGACTGATTCAAGTGGTGGGATTGGCTAGAAAGCAGCTCACTGGGTTAGTGAAGGACGCCCTCCCTTCCAGCACACTGCTGTTCTCAGTCAAGAACTCGAAAGCCAACCATGACAGAGACTGCGACGACGACAACGCCAGAGGAGATCGTGCAGGCACAGGCACCAGAGGGGAAGGCACAGACACCAGAGGAGAAACCCAAGGCGGCGTCAAAAGAGAAGAAGCACAAGTGCACTCACCTGTTGGAGAATGGCCTAGAGTGCGGCAAAGCCTTCCAGCGGCCCGCCGATCTGAAGCTCCACGGGCACACACATACAAATACGAAGCCCTTTAAGTGCAAGGTTCCCGGCTGCGGAAAGAGTTTCGCCCATGGCTCGAACCTCAATATTCACGTTACGACCGTTCATGATAAGAGTAAGCCGTACCAATGTCACGTCGACGGCTGCAAGAAGATGTTTACCCATCCCAGCTCTCTCAAAGAACACGAAGACAAGCACAGCAACAAAAGAAGCCGCATATGCGACGAGTGTGACGCGACCTTTATTTACAATAAATGCCTCTCCCGTCACAAGAAGCTCAAGCATTCCAACTCATCAACGAAATCGGAGCCTGCCGCCCCATCAGCCGCAAGCTCACCTCCATCATCGAAGGAAGCAACACCCGTAGTCGCTGTCCCATAATATAGTATACTGTTTGCTTTATGGTGAGCACTATCGCTGGTCCATGTGTTAGCGTGAGTGACTATGACACATTTATATACAATGAAAGACCGATGAATATATATCCCGTCGGATACATATCCACTCTGGATACTGATGATGCGACCAGCATCTTCCTCAGTCATTCTATAGTCCACCAAAATGAAGCAACCCTAAAGGATAGAGGCAGCGGCTCAGCTCAAGCGCCATCTGCGGGGTCAAGCTGGTGAATGGCAATCGCTCTTCGCGCGTCCAGCGGAGCGGGAGCTTCACGTGAACACCTACACCGATGAGAAGCCATACAAGTTCGATTGCAGGAACTGTGGGAAGACGTTTCCGAATCCGCTAAACCTTAGCTGTCACAGCGAAGCATGCACCACAAGACAAGGCTGTACAGATGCCACATCGATGGTTGCTCGAAGGTGTACAGCCATAGTATCTCGCTGAGAGAGCATCCTGGTACCCACACAGGAGTTGGCCTCCGTAGATGCAACCAGTGCGATGCGAGTTTCTTCTACAGCAAATGACTAGCTCGCCACCAAAAGCGAAAACATTCAGTCCTATCCACAGGTGTGTGATGCTGCTCGAGTCCGATTCAAAAGGAAAAAAATTGGTCATTGTATCTCATAGTTGTCAGTCTCCTAAAACATGCATAGTCTTCCAATGGACTACGATACCTACTTGTCACCTGCGAGCCGATGGCATCTAGATTGGGCCCGATGCTGCGGCACGGCGGTTTTTTTGCTCTTTCAGAGCACGTCGACTCTGTGGACGCTTGTCACCAAACTCTGTTCGATAACGCGAGCGGAGCTGCGAGTTAGAGAATTTGGCCAGAGGCAGGTAGCGGTCCACACCCGTGCGTCCTTTAGCGATTTGTTCCCACATCGTCTTGGTACCGCTCTTGCAGCGCGCATCTTGTGAGACTTCCCAAAGCAAGTCCACAAGCTCTGTCGTCCACTCCGAGTTACGAGACGTCGTGTGGGCAGGGAGCTCGTGGTGGCGCGCGTAGTTTTCTTCGAGCTCTTCGGCAGTGTACTGTGCAAGCACTGTGAAACGTGGATCGCCCATTCCGTTGGTTGCGATGACGCTCCAATCCACCTTCCGATTCTTTCGACACGGATTCACCTTCCCCTTGAGATTGACGGCTTCATACAATAACCGGACTTCCAAATCACTCATTGTTCGACTCGGTCGAACTGGCCGCTGCGTGACAGACACACCACCTGGAGATGGAGCACCGACTCCGGACGATACAGGCAAGTCAGCAGTCGAGCCCATCATCTGGGTGAAGCTCATGGACTGGGCGTTCGTATCACGAGTGTAATTGCTCATGGCTTGATTCTGCGCATATGTCATGCGCTGGGCAGTCGGCTGAGGTGTGAGTGGAGACATCGGGAAGTCGTCTGTAGCTCCTGGGAGCAATTCACCAAAGAGCACCGAGCTGAACTCGTCACTGGCTTCACTATTGTAGCTCTGGATCGGCTGCACTGACGCTCCAGCGTAGACCGTATTCGGGCGTGCATACTGGGGGTACTGTAACTCATTGAGGAAATGTGTCACAACCTGGCGGTGCCCAGGCGCGAACACCCGAAGCGCTGCTTCATCGTGTAGTAGATCACACAGCTGCTCGAGATCGTCGTAGCCTTGGTGCTGAAGCATTGCTGCATATTTCACAGCACGCTCACTTGGAATGCCGCCGAGCATGAGCCACCGTGAAACAGCGATTGAGCTGTTGAGCGATGGCGGTCGAGGATACTGACGCGTCCTCACCAGATTCTGCGCCGATGCGTAGATAGCGTTCTGGTCGGCAGTACCTTCAATACCAGCTTCGACAAGATCGTCGGCATTCGCGTAACTGAGAGCTAGAACCGAATCGTATCCCTTCTCTCGAAGCCGCGTCACGATGCTGTTCGTATGCGACGCGTCGAATGAGAACGACAAGTTGAGCGAGCGGAGGAAGACCCAGTAGTTGGGCATACCCTGAGCACCATGAGCGACGGAAAATGGATCGGACACGACAGCGTCGTTCATACTTCCGTGGGCCCACGTCATCTGGAAGTTGGAGAGCGACACGGTCGCTGGCTGCATGGAAGCCATTGGAGACACTGGGCGTTGTCGCTTGCGTGAGCGCGAAGGATCGTTTCCTTTCGCGAGCGTGTCCCCGCCGTCAATGTAGAGCACCGGTGCTTCGCTGAGTGTCCCACCCGACGTGTCGACGAACTGTACTTGGTCGCCTTCCTGCTTGAGCTCCTGCCACTGCGAGAGGTCAGCTGTGGTCGTGACGTCCTTGCCACTGCTCTCAATGATGGGGTCTGTCTCGTCAAGACTGGCGTACACTGTCTTGTACGACTCCATCCCCAGCGG
The DNA here is from genome assembly GCA_020085045.1 of Pythium oligandrum. Taxonomy (NCBI): domain Eukaryota; phylum Oomycota; class Peronosporomycetes; order Pythiales; family Pythiaceae; genus Pythium; species Pythium oligandrum. The sequence continues at coordinate 42,106 of JAHRIK010000036.1, read as the reverse complement.
TCCAAACCACTTGTCCACCTCAAACGCCGCAACCTGTTGAGAGGGAACGCAATCGCGCAGTGCCAGCCGATGTGGATTCGCTTCCGCTCTGCTGTCCTCTGGACCGCGTGGACGTCGCGAAGTGGATCCTCTCCCTCCGGTTGCTGGAGAGCATGTCAGACCGCATGGCGTCCCACTCTCGCTAGCACACACTCACCTGTCCACCCAACACTTCACTGGCGGTAATATTTCCCAAAATTCGAAAATTACCGCCAAAAGCCAGTCTGGACACCTGTGCCAGTCGGAGATTTCGCTAATTGACCGCGAAAATTGCGACGTGTACCATGACCTGGGGCTTGTAGATTATACCGTTTGACATGTCGAGGGGGCTTCGTCGCAACCCAGTTGCGACAACAAGCCGAGTTTGGGCCCATAGTGACATCTGAAATTTCATGTGCTGCCCGGTCAGATCCACAGTTACGTCAGTGGTACGGTGGGATCTCAGAACGGAGGAGCCGCGGTAGAACGATATCATTCTCAGACACTATGATACACTCGGAAGGTAGGAAAGCTTTACCGCAACTGCCTTTTGCCACACACATGTCCAAATACGCTGCTGGCCATGTTGCGATTCGTTCGAAATCAACCGTTTTCTTCGCTCGATGTGCAATAGGCTACCACATTGTACGAGTTAGCCAGTTCCTGACGAACTGGACCGCGCGATCAGGTATTCGTGATTGCGCGGTACATACCTCATCAGCAGCGGGCAATTGGAATCATCCGGTATGACGGCCATCATTTCCCGCGTCATCACGGGCCATCACGACTCGTCATTTACCTCACAGAACCGTAATTTATTCTCACCTCGACGACGCTTGCTCATGCACACACGCACACCAATCGCAGCCATGTGTGGGCATCTGGACGGAATTACTGACCTGTAACTCAGTTTTCCGCAACTGCAGAGGGCATGCGTCAAGCCAGGGATAGCGCATGGCCAGGACAAGGAGCCATTGTGCGTGTGGCCGTCAGTTCCCGCCTGCGCTGCCGCAGTCAGCTTTATCAAAATAAGGTGTAATGTTTGACATGTCAGCTTCTGAATTTGCACGTTGAAGTTGAGCGGTCCACTCACTTTCAGAACGAGATGACAAAAGATACCTTGTTATGTAATAGCATCGTTGCTCATAGCGCCAACACTTGTCAACAAGCCAAAGTCAGGCACCTTTCGTTCGCTGTTTGGCAGCGACCAGTGCATTTGGTAAGGGTACAAAGAGCAACGACTGCATATCTCGCGAGATACCAATTCGCACATTCAAGAAGCAGAAGACGCTACAGTGGTGGCGATTTTCGTCCATTCAGTTTGGACTTGATGGACGAAGTGAAGAGCAGGCGCAAGAGTTGCACTGCGATGTTGAAGACAAAGAAGGCAGCGGCCCGCCGATTACCCCTCGATTGAACGGCTGTACATCTCTGGGGATCCAGTGTAGATCAGAACGCGTGTGCGCATCATACCGTGGGAATTATGATTGGTCCTGAGTCACCCGAATCTTCTTTTAGAGCTTAGTCGGAGCAGACGACAGTTTGTACCATGAATTGTAGTTGATGGTGGTGATAGGCTATCACCAACAACTCCCTATCCAGTGGTAGGGACTCCCATTAGCGGAGTTCAAAGCGATATGACTGCGGCTAGTTGGCAGCAGAGTGCACTAAAGTAGTCTAATTTAGTGCAGTTCATGTAGTTCACTGCGAATAGAAATGATGGGACAATCTGGTTTCTATCCAGAGTCAGTCCGCGTGACACGCGACGGCCAAACGCCATAGACGGAAGAGAGGAAGATGACGACGACAAGGCAGAACCTACCGCCGTGTTGCCACGCCGTCCGCATCGGCAAGAAGGACACTCCTAAGGTAGGGTCTCCACTCTATCACTGGTCGCGCAGAGAGGCTGATTGAACTCTGTTTGTGTCCATTTCCACAGGTCCGTTTCAAGTCCGAGCTCACGAAATTCGCAGTCGCATCAGGGAAAGATGAGGTGTCTCGACTGGCTTTCGCGCTGACAGAAGCGCGATCAGCGCTCCAACTGGATCGCAGTGGCTATGATGCGAGCAAGACAGCCTCGAGGTTTAATCAGGTGGATGATATCCAAGGATATGTTTCCTCCGTGACCTCGTATCTCTCGCTCGTCAAGGGTTTCACTGTGGCGCCCGTGGAACTAGTCTCGGTCGCAAAACCCCCAGTGACAGAAGAGTCCTTGGTCTCGCACTTGCCAGCAGAAGGGAGTGCGACTCCAGCAGCGTCGTTACAGGAACCATTGATTGGGAGTACGTCGACTGCTGTGGACACCCAGTCAACTCGGAGCAAATGCTTGAGCTTCTGTAACTGGAAGGATGTGCTTACGAGTTCCAGCATCTACACCATGAACGCGCGAATCGAGTATGCACAATGTCTTCTGGCTAGTGGATTGCTTATGATGGAGGAGGCGAGTGTCAAGGTGGATGTGATGCTCGCGGAACGAGTCACTGAGATCAACGAAAACGACCTCAAGATTGCTTACCAACTGTTCCTGCACGCGGCGGGTCTTTTTGAAGCATGTCTCACCTCAATCAATATTCCAGCGCGAGCAATTGGTGCAGAGGCGACAGACCTCAGTGTCGAACCGACGAAGAAAACAGAAGAAGCCACTCCAGTAACGACTCAAGTCGATGAATCAGCGTTGGCAAAGTGGCGAGAGGAGCAGCGCAACACGAACTCGTCTTCGACCACCGTGCCAACTTCCGCGCCGACAGCGGATGCTGCTGGCACATCGGCAGCATCGTCAGAGGATCTCTCTGTCCTGAAGCGGCTCCCAGATCTCGTGAACGGACGCTTTCCTCAGCTGCTCGCTTGGATCTCTTTGGCAGAGGCACAAGAGCTTGTGGTGTTGCGCGGTATGTCAAGAGAGTTTGTGGACTACTCCCTCATGGCCAAGTTGTCCATGGATTTGTCGATGCGGTACAAGGAGTGTCATGCCTTCACAGCTCGTCAGCTCCCGTGTGCAACGTCATCTGTCGCGGAGAGAATTCGCCTGTATTGTACGTTCAAGGATGCGTACTATGCTGCAGTATCGTGCTACTTCCAGGTATGACGAGATTGCTCTGGTTGATCCGGTTGCTCTTTGTGACGGTTAATCTGAATATTTATTAGGGCGCTGCGTGTATGGAAAAAGGGGACGCGAAACATTGTGCACAAGCCATCGCTGATTTTAAGAAGGCGAGCACGCTTATCCAACAAGCGACACAACGCAAAGCTGCTTACGATGCCAAACTGACGTCTCGGGACGAGAAGGACCGCCTATTTGCAATCAAAACGGTCTATGTCCGCACCGAGCAGATTATTCAGCGTGATTTACACATCATGACGCAACGCAACGACTCGGTGTACTACGAGCGGGTGAGTCCGGAGGAGATATCTGTATTTGAACGTGTACTTATGTCATCTGACGCAACTTCACGTGTGACGTAGATACCAGAGCCTCAGCACCCATGTGAACCACTGGGACTAGTGCGTGTGGTCGCGCTACCTGCAGTTGGGGTGCATCCAATTTGGTACGAGAAGAGCGTCGCGACGTGCCTCCATCCATCCGATCCGCATTCGGCGACCAATGGAGGAGCTCATGCTGCCAACGGCACTTCGGCAACGACCCGATCTCCCACCACAGAGGGTCACGGTTCCGTCCAAGAAAGTGGTCCACGTCGTGACAGTTGCTGTAATGGTTGTGTGATCTCGTAAGCTACCTGGTAATTTGACCCATTCTGACTGAGAAAATGCTCCGTCCCCCACTTGCCAACTTCAATCGTAATCGATGGAATTGTGAGGTTGCTCCTCCGTCTTGTGTTGATTGCTTGCTTTCGCGCGCGTCCTTTTAAGTTGAAACAGCGCTTTTATAGTTATAGACGCTCACACTCTTGAAACAAAATGCAAGACCTATTGCATCGTTAGTAAATGTTGTCTGGATGTCAAAATCTGCTACTACTACTGTGAGCCTTCGACTCGCATTTTGCATTGAATGCTTCCCAGAGATGATACGACAATGACGAATCCTCTCAGTAACACTGAGTCAGTATTGCCGTTGAAATTTCATCCAATATGAAGATGCACAATTTGCCGGCACTATGACGAGGTCTTTGGAATCGATCGATCTGGACGCCGCAAACCAGTTATTCTTCTGGATCATTTAGAACTTAAGGAATCATAGGAACTCGGTCACCCAAGTGCTTCCACCTCTTGCGACAGTGATGGGCCAAGCGATCAGTTCAAGTTGCGTGGATGGATAATGGATAATTCACAAGGACCAATCGGCACAGACTTAGTTGGCTAATTTTCTAAGAAGGCTGGACCCTATAGACGACATCCATAGCGGAATTAAACACCACAACACCCGCCATTCGTGCGTCATAACACACAACGAAAAGATTTTCGCAGCGGAGCATGTCTGCCGCGATACGTTCCATCGCTACATCGTCAATCGAAGCAATACGTCTGAAGTCAATCAGACAGAACTCGGTTAACCCGAGCGAGGAGTAGCGACCACCAGGCGCAAATCGCTCGATGTGTTCAGCCAAGTTGCTGGCTTCTCGCAACAACTCGATGCCCCAAAAAAAGTCGCCTCCATGTATTGTAAAATCAACGAACCCGCTGGATCCAAACAACGCACCCACATCGACTGACGTCACAAAAGTACTTGGTGTGCAGCGATACGCAGCCTTGTAAAACTCCATTTGCCAAGCTCTTTCCAATGGAATATCACTCGACAAACTTCTGCCAAGAGTTTGGCTGATGCTCTCGTAATCAATCGCTCGCACCACTCGAGCGATCATCTCTGGGAGCGTCTGGGGAACGTGAAGTGCTCGGACGATATTACCAACGCGCATCTTGACGAAGAATCGCCACATCACCGGCGATGAGAACGCAAAACGCCGCCCAGTTTGAGCCAGAATACCCTTTCGAAGACATTGCTCGACTATATCAGCATCAGAATCAGGGCTGGCGCCATAAGCAATGCGCTCCAGTCGATCCAGCTTGTCCGTGTCAAGGGTTTTCAACACTTTCACAGCACGTGTTGATGTCATGGCTTCAAACAGCGCGTTATCGTTGGCTTGATACAGTGACCCACTTTGCAGCATACGGATCCACTCGGCAGGCGATGGAAGATCACTCGCACTCCTGTTACGCGAGACATAGACTTCATTGAGTGTATGAATGGCAGTCGCACAGAGACCAACGTGCCCGCCCGTCAGCTCTACTAAATTGGCACAGAATTCCTCCATCGCAGACGACGACAACCCGTCAAAGCACGCCTTGCCCTTGAACCATTTGATGACGTACTCGGAGACTTCGGCTTGACTAAAGTTCAGCTGGTCGGAACCCAACACGATCCTTTCGTCGAACTGGATTGGAGTAGCGAGTCGCGAATACTCCACACCAGAGCCATACGCTGCAAACATCAAGACTCTGATGCTGTAGGCTGCGTTGCTGAGAATAAACTTGACCAGCTCCCAGAAAACAGTGGATTTGCGTCTCGGTGACGATGTTCCGTCTTTGTAGATCACTTGCGTCTCGTCCAGCACCAAATAAACCGTACAACCTGACGCGGGGAGATCTAAAGTTGCTTCGCTCCAGTCGATCATACATCGCTTCCTGAAAACTTCCTCAAATGTAGAATCGTTGGGTATCGCCAACGCAGAGAAGTTGATCACAACCATCTTTTTCTTTTCTTCCATGTGTCTTTCCACCAAGGATCGACTGACTAGCGCCGCCAGCGAGGTTTTCCCAGTCATTGGTGGGCTTTTCACCAACAGGACGTGCGTTTCTTCAAGTCGGCGAATGATATCCGTGGTGAGGGTGATCCGCGGAAGAGTTCGTGGATCTTCCAAATCAATGCCTTCTCCTGTCACAATCGATCCGCGCGTCCCATACCAGATGACATCTTCGTGTGTGACCGTATCCACTTGCTGTGGTAACACCGGCACAACCTCTTCTGTCGGAATCACCACCAGCACGTGGATTTGATCGGTTGATGGCTCAGGCATTCTACTCTTGTCAAATAGCCAATACTGCAAAGTCTTCGTTGCCTTCATTTTCTCTCCATCGATCACCGCCTGGATGTCCTCATGAATTTCCCCCTCTTCCAGTCGGAGCACAACAGGATCGTCGTCTGGCAGCCACGCGTTGCCCTTCGTGGCCAAGAACAGATGCAGTTCATTCGCATCGCACTTGATCTTGCTCGGCTTCTTCGTCTTGATCGCCTCCTTTAAGTCTCCCACCGACAGACTCACATCGATATCGACAGGGAAAGCGCTTCCTGCCGCTCCAACCAACGCACAGAAGAGCTTCACCATCGCTATCAGCGAATTCCCAGATTGTGTACCAACGGCTGTGTACCCCTATACCTATCCACGATGGTGGATCCACTTGTCCACTTCAGAGTGATGGTCGTTGTCATTTCAAACCAAGTTGGTTTCCGCGCCAAAACCGCGGGTCGAACCAACAAACCCATCCAACACAAACCGCCACTCGGTCTTTCTCGTCAGCAGAGACCATGGAAGTGGCGACGACCCCCGTGCCGATGGACATGACGTCGGTCACGAGCGACACGCCGGCGCTGCGTCAGGGCGAGGCCGAGAACATCGCCGTGTGCATCCGCGTGCGGCCACTCAACGAGCGCGAGGTCAAGCACAAGGACGCGCCCGTGTTGCGCACCGTCAACGCCATGAACCTCATCTCCGTCACCGACAGCGACGGCCAGCCACTGCCCGGCAAGCACAACGTCTTCCAGTACGACCATATCTTTGATCCACAGGCATCCACGCGCGTCATGTACGACCGCGTGGCTCAGCGGATCGTCCGCTCGACGCTGGACGGTATCAACGGCACCATCTTCGCGTACGGACAGACATCGTCGGGTAAGACGTACACGATGACGGGCACGGGCGGCTCGCCATTCGAAGACGAGGAGATGACTGTACCAAGCAGCAAGCCAGAGTCGATGGGTATCCTGCAACTCGCCGTGGAAGACATCTTCAACTACATTGAGCAGAGCACTGATCGCGACTTCCTTCTGCGCGTATCGTTCGTCGAGATCTACAACGAAGTGATCAAGGATCTGCTCAATCCGTCCGAGAAGGGCAACAACCTCAAGCTTCGCGAAGACCCGCGCAAGGGCGTGTACGTGGAATGCAAAGAAGAGATCATCACCAACTACGAGAACATCCTGCAGTTGCTGCACATGGGCAATCAGCGTCGCACGGTTGGTACGACGGCCATGAATGAGCGCAGTTCGCGTTCGCACAGCATCTTCCGGATCGTCATCGAGAGCAAGGAGAAGTCTGCGTCACGACGGCAGTCCGAGGAAGACATGAACGGCGCCGTCCTGGTCGCTTCGCTCAACCTCGTGGACTTGGCTGGCTCTGAGAGCATGCGAAACACTGCAGCTGAAGGAATGCGACAGCGAGAAGCTGGTAACATCAACAAGTCGCTCCTCACGCTCAGTCGCGTGATCAACTCGCTTGCTTCATCTGGTGCTGGTGCTCAGAACGCGCCTTTCCGTGACAGCAAGCTCACTCGATTGCTCCAGAACTCTCTTGATGGCAACACTCGAACGTTGATTATTTGTTGTGTAACACCGTCTGAGCGCTACATCGAGGAAACGAAGAGCACGCTTCAATTTGCCCAACGCGCCAAGAACATTCAAACATCAGCACATGTGAACGAAGTCCTGGACGACCAAGCGCAGCTCAAGCGTCTCAAGCGTGAAGTGCATGAACTCAAGAAGATGGTCAACTCCGAGGCTTACAACGCACTCAAGGCCGAAAACGAGGCGCTGCACAACGAGCAAAGCAAGAACAAGTCTGAGATCAAGCGATTAATGGGCTTGATCCTATCTAGTTCCTCTATTCGTGAGGTCTCTTTGGCCCGTAAGACCAAGCCACGAGCAAAGCGTACGCGAGAGACATGGTGTCCTGGTGATTTCGCGGCCGACATGAAGCCTATTCGTGAATTTGAGCGTCTCGCCTTTGGACCGTCAAGCTCGCAGGCACGAAAGCGTCATTCTGATGGTGACAGCTCCGCCAACTTCAAAGAGAACATCAATCCACAGAATCCTATGGCGATATCACGTGAGATCGACGAAGAAAGGAGTCATATTTCCGATCGCAAGCGTCGACGTGTGATGCAAGAGTCGAATGAGTTGCAGACAGTTGTTCAACGTCTTGAGAACTTGGTTCGTCGACGCAGAGGTGTAGCCCCTCAAGATGACAGCACTATCAGTGAGGACAGCAACGTCGACACTGACACTGACGTTGAAGGTCGTATTCAGTCTCTTGTCTCGGAGTTGGAGGTGCTCATGAACTTGTCTTCGCCTACTGATGGAGACTTAGCCGGCGAGAACGAATTGTTACAAATGGCTGTGGAAGAGCTGAAGACTCGACTCAGCCACGCCAATTCGAAATTGGGTGAGAACGAAGCCGAAGCTTTGAAGACACTTCAGCACGAGCAGGCTGCACGTGCAGATCTGCAGGCAGAAGTGGAATCTCTGCGCTTTGAGTTATCCCAACCTTCGGGTATCCACAACGAGAGCAGTGACCCTACGAGCCGACTAGAAGCTGCAATCGTGGAAATCGAAGAGCTCAAAATCGCGAAAGAAAGCACAGTGACCAAGCTTGAAGACGAGTTGCGTCGCAAATCCGACGAGCTAACTCAGAAGACTGCTGAGTTTGCTGAGCGTGAGAGCGAGCTGCTCCGCGAAATCGCTTCTCTGAAGATCAGCAGTGTGGAACCGGAGCGCGAGGAAGAGAGTGAGAAAACCCTAAAGAAGGAGCTTGATGCCGCAACTGCTGCATGTGCTGCCTTGACGGTTGCAAACCAGCGGTTGGAAAACGAACAGGCCAGCGTCATGGATGCAATGGTTGCTCTGGAGGAACAGCTTCAACAAACTGCGCAGTACCAAGCAGAGCTCGAGTCTCAAGTGAAGAGCATCGATGAAGAGAAAACAATCCTTGCTGAGAAGTTTGCTTCGATCAAAGATGCACATTCCAATCTGCAGCGCGAACTGGACCAGTTGAAGAGCACTACTTCTACAGGCGAGGCAGTCCACGTCATTGAGAACTCGAGTGAAGTAGAGCAGCTCAAATTGGCTCTTGCGGAGAGAGACGTTTTGATCAAGCAGCTCGAAGCCTCCGAGCATGAGGCGAGGTCTTACAAGGAATTCTTGCAGGCGGAGATGGACGAGGTGTCTGAATCGACTGCTGTGCTCGTTGCCGATAAAGAAGAGCTTCACGCTGAGAACATGAGATTGCGCAACCAGTTGGCCGACTTGAAGAGAGAGGTCGAGAAGGCACTTCAGAACCAACTTGCGATCCCAGACGAACTGGTTGGTGAGATTGATCAGCTTCAAGAAGGCATGGAGAAGCTTAAGGCGGAACTGAATGCAAAGAAGACCGAAGAGAAGATGTGGACAGTCCAAGCTCAAAAGCTTGGTCAGCAGTTGGAAGACTACACCCAGGAGCTGGCCAAGGTGAAGGGAGAGAAAGCTACCCTGACCGAGAAGGTCAAGGCTCTTGATCAAGAGAAGACGGTGTGGTTACAGAGGGGAGCGACCAGCGACGATCTCCACACGGAAATCTCTCGTATGCGTGAAGAACGATGGGGACTTGCATCAAAGCTCGAAGAGAGTGAAGGCAACTTCTTGCGTGAGCGCCGTGAACTGCAACGTATTCAGGCGGAGATGCGAGAAGTGACCGAGAGCCTGCGTGACGAAAACGCTTCGTTGTCGGACAAGATTGTTGAGATCGCGGAAGAAGCCCAGCGAATCACTTCAGAGCTGGAGTCTGTGTTGAAGAAGAACAACGAGTTGGAAGAGCAAGTCCGCTCTCTCGATGAATTGGGATCGAATGGCCATCACTCTTCTGGTAAGGCAACTTCCAGTGCAATCGTGATTGCACTGGAGTCGGAGCTCGAGGCTGCGAAGTCTGCTCAAGCAAACCTCGTTGAAGAATTGAGTGCTCTGGAGTCGCAGCTTATGGCGACAACTGAGGAGAAGCTCAGTCTTGAATCCTCACTCGACCGTGTGACTGCGGAGGTGGAGCAATACAAGAACGCCGTCCGGTCTGCTGAGGACAAGTTGCTTGGTGCTGGAAACACGCGTGTTGCTAATGATGAAGTCGGTGGCGACGTGGAGCAGCTTGTGGAACAGTTGACGGCTGAAAAGAAGCGTCGTGAGAAGCTTGCACTTGACGTCTCATCCTACGAGGAGGCGATGGTGTTGCTTCGCGATGAGCTCAACATGAAATCAGACTCGCTTCGTGCCCTCGAAATCTCCATCCAAGAGCACTCCTCGATTCGTGACCAGCTCGAACAGGAAGCAGTCAAGTTGCGAACTCAGCTCCAGCGTGCAAAGGAAGAGCAAGAAGAGCTTCGTTACCAGAGTCAGCAACGATTGATGTCGACTGATGCAAAGCAGTCTGGTCTTATCGAGACCGTGCAGAGTCTGGAGCAGCAACTGGCGGAAGCGAAGAGCGCTGTGCACAAGTCTGTCCAGGAGTGGGAACTTCGTGCTGAACAAGCTGAGGATCGCGCGAATGCCCTGACGGTTGAGCTCACACAAGAACGATCGGAGAAGCGGGAATTGATGGATCAGATCAGTCGATTGGAGTCACAGCACCGTGACCTCTTCTCTGAGCTTGAGCAACTCAGTGCGGCGAAACACGAGTTGGGGCAGATGGAGCAAAGCTTGAAATCACGTGAAGAGTTCTGGCAGGAACGTGAGGAAGAGCTCAGTCGTAAGGCAAGCTTCGAGATGTCGAGTCTTCGTGAACAGCTCCAAGAATCCCAGGATGAGCTTGAAGCCTACCAGAAGTATGCTGATGAAGAGATTCAAAAGCTCCGCCTGTCGATCGAACAAAATGACACGGAGATGCTTGAGATGAACAACACGACGAAGCAACGCGAAGAGTCATTGCTGAAGCGGATTGCTGATCACGAGGATATGGTTTCCAGTCTGCGCGATGAGATGGAGCACCTTCACGTTGAACTCAAAACTGAGCGTGCTAGCGCTGAAGAGATCAGAGCCCAGCACAGCGAGCGTCTGGAAGCTGGGGCTGCGCTTGTGTCACAGTTGCGCGAGGACCTGGAAGAGATGGCTCGACGATGTGAACGAGCAGAAGCTGATCAGATGGGAAGCTCGGAACAGCTGAAGGAAATGAAGAGTGCGATGGAGAAACTGGAGGGCGAAGCTTACCAGCATCGAAATGAGCTCGAGGAGCTGTCCGAGTCGCTGAAGTCTGCCCAGATGGAGGCCATGCACTACCATAATCAGCTCGTGGAAGCTCAGCTGGCTAAGGAGGAGTTGGAGAAGGTCTCGGAGACACAGAAGAAGCGTATCGAAAAGTTAGAGAAGGTCAAGATGACAACCGAGACCCTCGAACTCTTCCGGAAGCTCAAAAGTGACCGCCAGGAGCTGCAACTTCAGGTGAAAAAGCTCGAGCAAGAGATGGACACCTTGGCCAAGTCGCGGGATCAGTTCAAGGAAGCATCAGAACAGCAACACGCTCGTGCGCTTCAGCTGAAGGAAGAAGAAATTGGACTGCTCAAGGACCACGTTGATGAGCTGGGACTGGCGTTGAAAGCGGAGAAGGAGAAAGCTGCGGAGATTCGCAGTGAGATGAAGTCAGTTGTCGATGACATGATGGACAAGGCTCAACAGGAGATCTATGACATGCAAGCCGTGGTCAAAGAGAAGAGTGATCAAGTTGTCGATCTCGAGGAGAAGCTGTCAGCCCTCGAGAAGGAGAAGGTCGCTATGAAGGAACACCGCACCTCCAAGGAATCGTATCTGGAGAAGGAAAACTTGGAATTGCTTGTGGAGAACCGCAAGCTGAAAAAGCGACTTGAAAGTGTTGCCTCATCATCATCTTCGTCTTCTTACCGATCTCGGACGATGCTTGACGACGATGTTGCCGCATTCGAGGCATCGGCGAAGGCAGCGAGTGCTGTGTTGGCTGAGCCTCCATCCTCGGCAAGTTACTCGCTCGGAGCCACCGTGTCAGAGCCGAAGTCCCCAGTTGCTGAAGAGAAGAACGTGCCTGCATCAACCAGCAGCGCAGAGAAGCCAGGGCTCGGTGGATTCCTCATGCCAAGCTCTCAAGAAGAAGAAGAAGCGCGACCATCCTGCTCTCAGCAATAAGTTCCTTTGATGTAGACATATGAGCAATACAGTGTGTATCTTTTTGTTTTGTATTCGGGTTTGATAGGCATCTATTGAGAAAGAGAATACGCAGTGTCTGACATTAAGCGAGCGACCGCCATTACCAGTTGGTGTTGCCACCAGCAGTCTCCGTCTCGCGTTCCTCTTCGTATTCGATCTCGACGTATGGTCCGGAAGCTACAGTCATAACACGCCTCGGGCATTAGATCATGATTCACAACACACACCATCGCAAACTCGGTCAACTTACGCTTCTTTGGCTTCTTGGCCTTCTTGGACGCAGACGACGAAGACGATGGGGCCTTTCGCTTCTTGGATGGCGGCGCATGGTCTTCATCGTCGTCATCTTCGTCATCGTCATCGTCCTCATCCTCGTCATCGTCGTAGTCGTCACCGCCAAAGTCTTCAAGATCACTCTCATCCTCGTCAAAGTCCTCGACGTACTCGACGACACCATCCTCTTCGTCGTCGTCTTCCTCCTCGTACTCGTCCTCGTACTCGACCTCGCTCTCCTCCTCGATCTCCTGGTGCTCGCCCTGCTTGTCGAGCACCTTGGAGAACTCGCGTTCGGGGAAATTATAAATATCGCCATACGTGCCCTTCTGCAATCGCTCGAGCAATTCCTTCTCGATGGCATTGTCGAGCTTCGCGGCGACCTCAGCCTTCTTCTCACGACGCTTCTCTCTCCGCTCAATCTTCTTGTTGATGACCACGAGCTTTGGCTTGGTCTTGAGACGAAGCTTCCGCATGCGCATGAGATACTGGTGGATCTTGGTGAGACGCTGCTTGTTCTTGTGGATGAGCTTCTTTGGCCAGAACTGCAGGTGCTCGTCGATCTGCGCCAACGACTTGGTGTAGTTCTTGGAGAGCTTGACTCGCTCCCAGAGACGGTTTGGCGTATGCGCACGTTCAATCGTCTTCATGTACAAGTAGCATACACCTTCGTGCTCACGGACAGTGGCGTAGCGACTGTTGGCCAATGGACACGCACCGCGGTTGCACAGACCCGAGACGTTGTACTCGTTGCGGCAGAACATGGCGCCCGTGCCAGGCAGTCTACACACACACAAGATGGTCAGGACATGGACATTTTCGAACAATAAGACCTCTTGGTTTGACGTACTTGCTCTTGAACGAGCAGAACTGGTTGGAGATGACGCCCCAGATGAGTTCGTCGTGCTGCATGGTGCTGGATCGATGGAACTAGGCTGCGCGCTGAGCTTGGTGACGCCGCTTCCTCGCACTTGACCTCTTGGGGTGGTCCAGCGCCGATTTGGTTGGAACGCGAAAGGCCAACACCACCAACCGTTTTCCACCAATCATCGTGCGTTAGAAGATGGTCAAATAGATGATTGGCTTTAATTCATCTTAAAATACGCTTTTGATTGGTTGTAAAATCGGCAACATGATAGATTTCAACCAATCATCTAGGGACAATCGTGACATCCCGAGAATGGATGGATCGCTTGATTGGCAAAATGGCACGGAGGTGTTTTGGCTGCTGCTATTGACGCATGCGGCTCATACCAGTCACCAATGGACGGACTGCCCATGACTACTATATACCAAACAAGCCGTGACGAGTGGTACTAAACACTTGTTGGGAATTCACTTCCATACATTACTAACTAGATCCTCGTGCAAAATGGTACTCGAGAGTCCTACAATCCCGTTCCTCCCGTGTATGTACCCGCGGAAAAAGCACGCAGGTCTTCGGCAATCAGCTTGCAGTCTGCCTTTGGACTGTAACGACGGAGTGGGACACCGTCTGGACCGATCAAAAACTGTAACAGAGCATCACACCAAGTCAGATCCTTGAAGATGAGTACAAGCATGATCGAAGCGGAAGCCAGACGCACCTTTTCAAAGTTCCAACTCAAATCGGCACGCGACACGGGCATCCAAATGATTCGCATTGGGTGTGAAAAGACACCACCAGGCGCAGACATCTCATCCATCAACGTGCGGTCCGATGGGTACGGCAGCGACAGCTTGAGGAAGTTAAAGACAGCATGGGCGTTGGCACCGTTGACCTCGAGCTTCTCGGTCAAGCGGAAGTTTGGCACGTAGCCGTTACCCGGACGAATGTGTCGCAAGCTCATCAGAATCTCCTCACCGACAAGATTCTCTTGGTGTCCGAACTGGTTGCACGGACAACCGAGGATAACGAGGTCTGGGTACTGCTGCTTAAGCTCATTGAGCTGGAGATAACCCTTGGTGGTGGAGTTACAGTGCGAGGCCACGTTGACAATCAACACCATCTACAAGTCGCACACGAGTTGGTTACTTGGATGCGCAACGGACACGCAGCATATCGGTCGACATCTTACCTTGCCGGCAAAGTCCGAGAGGCGGATGACTTCATTCCCAATGAGCGATCGGAAGGAGAACTGGTGAATCGTCTTCTTGCGACTGCCGCCGTTTGTGGAGAGCGACTGTCGGGGCATGCCAGCCGAGGACGCGCCGACCGGCACAGCCACCGGGAGGTTGTGATAGCTGTTGGCGACGAACTGCGCATTCTGCTGGTAGATCTCGTTGGTACCGCAGGTGCTGGTGTCGCATCCGGAGCCAGAAGGGAGTTTGAGCATCGTGGTGGCGCGTTCTCTGCGGTCGTCCGATCAGCAAATGGAGCAGCTCGCTCGCGTGTGCCGTCTCTGCTGTATGATTGGGGTGGCAGAAGCCCGGTCCCGAAATTAGGCGACGCCAACAAGGGACAAGGGGAACAGCCAGCTGGAGGGATTGAACTGGATGGAACGAACGACATACTTTGATTGGCTGAAACGGTGTCGTTCGCATCACTGATTGGTCATAATTCGACACACGGCCTCGCGAAAGGACAGAAGAAAGGGGCAAATGCTTGAAGACACTCGGTGACTATGCGGCGTTCGTGGTGGAAGATCGCGACATGGAAGGACTACGTGTACGTCAACGTCGTTCAACACGACACACAGTGGCTGACATCGGATTCCGTGGGCGCCAGTTGCCCACCAGGCGATTCTTTTGAAGGATTCAGGAACACGCAACTGGTGTCCGACCGCGTCCGACGCGGTGAAGGAACTGGACGCAAGAACCTCAAGGTCGGACACTTGCGTTTGCGAGAGGAACTAGATAGGAATGATGGCGTATATTGTAGGAAATGAGGCTACCTAAAGACTATTTGTACGGCGTTTGGCGGACTCTGGGAGGAGGATGGACGCTTGCCCATGGCGCCCTTCATAAGCGGTCGCAACAGCTACACTCGGGATATGACGACGGAATAATGTACGCAGGCGTCGTCGAGAACAAGAAGAGATCTCAAGTCAACCCTCTTCTCACACCCATTCGGAGGTGATGGGATCTTCCTCGTCGTCGTTGTCTGCTTCTTCGTCATCTTCGGGTTGGAGCACAACGAGATGGTTGTCTTCAGGGATCGAGCGGATGTGATAATGCAGCTGGCGCTGCTTGCGCTTGAAGGCGGCGTTTGTGAAGAGGACAAAGTGGCCAGCGACCAATGTGCCACCGCATCGGTCTTGCATGGTGTAGTTCATTGGCATCTGCACCGGTGGCTCCACGTATGCAGGAGCTTCCGCTTCACTCACTGCGACCGCGAGGGCGAGCTCGGCGTCCATGACCGCGATCGCTTCCTCGGAGGTAGGCTTGAAGACATCCATCTCCAAGTCCGCCAGCTCTTTGAGGATCGCACTGGCCATGATGAAGTTGGTGTTCTGGTCAGGAGACACGACGTCATGGCTTGGAACTTGGTCCTTGTACGACTCGACTCTTGCAGGGGACATGTTAGACGCTTCTTCGACTTCCGTGCTCCCAAAGAGCTTTTGCAAGAGTGAGCGACGTTTCCCTCGGCGTCGGCGGCGCGATTGCTTGGACTGCGCTTTTTCCTTACGTTCAAGCGACAATGGGTCGAGGTGCAGAGCTTTTTGGAGCCAAGACTCAAATAGTGACGTTGGTCGTCGTTGGATGCCCGTCTGCCAGTGTGTCTCCTCTGCCGCGGGGACTTGTCGTTCGCGACGACTGGCTCGCTGACCGCCGGTATTAGTGGGCACGACCGCGACATTCATACAGCTGCTGAGGGGCTGAAAATTGCGTAATGCGCTCTTCATCTTGTTTCTAGACGATTCACAAGTGACACGACAGACCTAATGGAACTGTAAGATCATGTCACAAGAGAGTGGAAGAGGACGCAAAGGCGGCGCGGCGGCCCGTGGAAGAGTCAGGTACGAGACTGCTTGTATGGGATCCACCACCTGGCGTCTACTTGTCGAAAAGTCCAATCCGATGGCTTGGACCACATGTGCGGCACGGACGTCGCACATGGAAACCACCCGCTGGATGTACCTACCCCAGTGCGCAGTCTGTTTCACCAACGGTACGTAAGAAACGCCTCGTAGAATAGATCGGAATCCGTTGTGCTCCTTTGTATTCATTCGCTCATAAGTTATGTAGTAGCCCTCCACTACTCCCTTTTACATATTCGAAGACTTGATATCTTAAATGGCGCGTTCGCGGAACTAGCACTTGAAGATGGCGTGTAGAAGGATTCGATGGCGCTTGCCCTTCGCCGTGTTGGCCAGCTCCTGACGCTCCACCAGCATTCGACGCGCGCGCGTCGCGGCGAGAGCGAGCTCTTCAGGGTTGATGTCCATCTTGTGATGCTTGGGCCATGTGTGGTAGTGGTTGTAGGCAGGTTGGTGGCGCGTTGGCTGTGGCGTCTTGGATCGCGGCTCAGCCCATCGAACGGCGCTGTGGCTGCGTTGCTGTGGCTTGTGTGTGGTGGACGTGGTGGCAAAGTCGCTTTGCGGTGGTGCCGCCATGTCGACGCTTAGTCCCATGGTGCTGGAAGTGTGTTGGAATGATTTGACGTGGAGGAGGAAGGTGTGAGAATGATGCTCTGGCTGCGTGTCGACTCGCCATCGACTGGCCCTCTTCGTTTCTGGAATGTAGGTCGCTCCTGTCTATTGCACGCGATTTCGCACTTTGTGGTCAGGAACAGCTCCGTCACAGTCGCGTGATGTCTCCTCCGTCTGTGTTGAGTGCCACTCGGATGGGCGGCCAGCCAATCCCAGCATGGAGAATTGCGCATTCCCGCACTGAATGGGCCTGGATACGTGGATAGCCGTCCTGATCGCTGATCAAACCGTCTGACTCGGGTGGGATCCAGCTGACATCCCGCCTGATCCTCTCGGTCTTCACACGTTCACTTGCTGGGCCTGACGCGACGTCATCATCACAGCCACAAGCCTCTGTGGGAAGCAAAGGCGGTGTTAACGAAGCGCGGGGCGGCCCACCACGGGAGGCAACGGCTGGAATCGGGAACTCCGTCGTACTTGATCCACGAGTGACTTCCGGTGTGGGCGACTTGACGATGTGTCCACGTTTAATCTCCCACCGTATGACTCCAATTTTCACCTTGGCTCATTTACTCTACATGGTGCATCGACGACCACGGCCCTTCCAATTGCGAATCGCAGCCATCGAATTGCGCATGTCTGGGACGTCGTCGGTGTCGAGGGGTTCGCTCTCGTGGATGCGGTCGAGAGCGCGCACGAGCTTGCGTCGACGCATGTGGCCATCGTAGGTGAATGGGACGCGGTCACCACCGACACGCACACCTCGTTGGCGGTCCTGTTGACGATACAAGTGCGGGATGCATACGGGAGGCACGACAGGCTCGTAGTAGTCGCAATCATCCGCACTTGACATGGAGTGACGCATCGCAGCGGGATTCGATGCTGTGCGCAGTTTATCATCAATCGGCAAGTCAGCCGTGTCGAACTGGCCGTCGCTTGCGCGCCCTTCGTAGCGGGACCATCGTCGAAGTCGGCGCAGGCGAACACGCCACCCAGAAATCTCCATCGGCCGCGAAGAAGCCTCTTTCATGACCTCGGCCTTGACGATGGCAGACTCCGGGTGCTGGCAAAGGCGCATGCTGCAGGTTAAAGCTGGAATGAGGAGTCTTGGAGAAGTCGAACAGCACCAGGCTGCTGGTTTGGAATGGGGATTAACAGAATTTTGTGTCACCTCATACGTACCCACCAATCGCTGCCTGCGAACCCTCCTACGCCATGGCGTCAGGCAACCGAATACTGTAGCACAGCCGTGTCAAATCGCTGCTTGTCGCGGATGGGGCAATGCGAAGACACGACGAAATAGGAGCAGACCGAACAGAAAGCCGTGCCCTCATCTCATCCGCTTCCCGTCGCTAGACTTCCAAGTTCGAGCAAGTGGCTGTAGAAGGGACACGGGTGGAAATGTCGGGGACGCTTCCATTCGTGTAGAGTGGGTCTTCCCGAGCATAGCAGGCCGAACCATAGAGAACATTATGGCTCGTTGCCGTCGCTGGCTCAAGCAGCTGGCGACTCTATGCATCCTCTTCTTCCACCATCACGTCTTCCTGACGTGTGACGGGTGCACAATTGATGCGGTGATGCCACTGTCGAGCCGGCAATTGTGCCTCCCTGACGACAAATGGGTTCAACGGGTTGGTTTATCCATGTGGGTTCGGGTCCACCGAAGAAGCCCAGGGAGACAAAAAAAACCGGCCTGAATGGGAGTGATGGTCAGGTGAATGGCGGGTGTGGCGCGAAGAACGTGAACCACGAGGCAACCGAGGGCGTGGGGAAAGCGCCATGACGACGCCGGTGTCAACCCCCGAGACGCCGACGCGCCTGCCTGGTGCGCGTGTGCTGAAGCAGCAGACGATCGCGATGTCTGTGACGCCTCCTCCGCAGCCACTAACGACAGACGCGAGCAGCGACCTCTCGAAACAAACGCATACTGCTTCAAGATCGTCACCACACCGCACTCCATCGCCATCGCCTCGCCCGTCTTCATCGCTTTTGCGTGAACCATACGACCAGTACAGCTACAATGTTCTACGTGAAGAATGGGTTCGACGCGGCGTTCCTCTTCGACGTCCTCCACGCAGTCGAGGAAGATGTCCCAAGCAAGCTTACGTCAACTCGCTACGAGAAGCCGATATGCTGGAGAAGTCTGGGAACAAACAAGGCGCCACGTCTCGACTGACGATGAAGGTCGCCGCAAGAGTAAACCTGACGAAGCCTTCTGCAATGACAGCATCGCCTGCTGGCACCAAGGTCGCTCGTGCTCGACCGCCACCAATTTCAACAGCGGACGAAGTGTCCAGTGTCGGCCCAGAATCTCCTCCATCGAATTCCAAGTCGAGCTCTCGCTCACGTCGAGGATGTCGTTTCCGATTGATTAACATTCTTTTCAGTCCCGAGTTCAGCTCACGCTGGGATGAGATGCGAGATGCACCAACCAGTGAATCCGATGAAGCCAACGCGTTCTGGATCAGCGTTCACACAGCATTTCTCAGTGAGCCTTCGTCCTATGGACAGCTTCAGTTCGATGATGAGCTATTCGCGAACGTCAATCCTGCCCTGGTCGTGCTCCATACTGCACAGAAGCTTCAGCAAATGTGGCAAGAGATGACTTCCTTGTATCGCCGCGCTGTGAACAGCGCTTATGCTGATTTCAAGTCCAATCACTCCAAGGTGAAGCCGTTTTTCCACTATTGCGCTGGTCGATTGGATCTTCTCTACATTCATATGGGTCTGCTGCTTTCCCCGAAGCTTGTCGAGTCGGTCGTGAATAATCCGAGGAAAGCCCTCTTTTTGTTGAATCACACCAACTCAACAGCTCCAACTTCGACGTCGGAGACTAAAAGAGTCGTCAAGAGTGGAAAACAGCTAAGCCCAGGTCAGCGGTCCGAGGATCGACGTGGTTCTGGTGCTGGCAACTTCGTGAACGAAGTCATCCCGAAAACTCCAAAGCTCGTCGAACTACAAAATCCAGAATTGCTCCCAGATTGGCTCATTGAAGATCAAGCGAAAACTGCAGCTGCACGAGGAGATTTCGTCTCTGCTTCACTTGTGGGTGAGTCCGTTCGTAAAAATCCTCGTGCTCATAAGAAGTCGAAAGCTTCTCAAATGATCTCCAGTTCAGTGTCTCCAATTTTCGCGTCCCCGTCAAGTGTCCCTGTGGACCCACCTGTGGAGACGACGGATCTTGTTCTTCATTCCAGTGCGATAAACTCCATCGATGATGGCTACGTCAGCTCCGATTACGAGGCCAGTGGCGGATATCAGTTTTCTCGAAAACCCCCTCCGAAACGACGGCGGCAAGAATCGACCGAGATCGTCGAATTTCCCATGACACGCGAACTCGTTCCGCATTCACACAAGCGCATGCACACAGCAGTGACTACGACCATGACTCGATCTCAGGAAGTTACACTCCCACCTGACGAGTTCGACGTACTCCACAACCGCCTTCGCAAGATGAATGAGTGCATAGATGAGTGCTACCGCACCTTGTCTAGTCCCGACGGCATCTTGAACGAGATGCACCGACAGGACGTCGAAGGCGATTTGCAATTTTATACGTCGATCAAGAAACGTATCCAGCAGCAGTTGATGATGGCCATGAGTGGATTTTAGCGTACGCTAATACAAGTTCATGTTTGCTTTTTTGCATTTCAGTTCGAGCTCAAAAAAGATCATGCACCAGAGCGCCGGTAAGAGCGGCAGGTACCACAGCAGTGGGTACTCCGTACCAGCAGCTGGAGAGGAAGGCGAGGCAAGACATAAGAGCCGATAGGATGACGACGCTCTGTGAAGCAGTAGCCAACGACGCTGACGAGAGCGAAGGACGTGCTGATGCGGCGTCGGAAGCGGTGGTCATCCAACTCACCGCTCTCCTGGAACCTCACTTCCAAACCAGCACAGTCGAGCGCACCACAGCAGCTCCTCCAGCTTCCGCTACAGCTTACTCTAGCACCAAGCACCCAGCTCAGTCCGCGTGACGTGCCTTTGTGAAGCCACCTCCCAGCCTCACCCGCTTTCTAGTCTCGAAAAAAGCAAGATGGCGAACCCAGTGACAATTGCTGGCCTCGAAGAAGCGATTGAGTTCCTTCCTGGTCGCCTTTGGTATGTCCCACTCAAGAAGGCGCCACCACGCGTCTCCGGCGCTCATTTCTTCTCGATCGATGACGAGCTCGTCTACTGGAACTTCTATCTCGACTTTGGTCCGCTCAACCTGGGTCACACCTTCGTCTTCGCTGACATGCTGAACAAGAAGCTTGCCAATGCGGCCAAGACCGGCGAGAAGATCTTCTACTACTCGTCAGCGCAAGGCCAGCAGCGCACGAACGCTGTTTGTATCCTCGGCTGTTGGGCGGTGCTCTTCCAGGGTATGAGTGCGGCCAAGGCGTTCGAACCGTTCGAGCGCATGCGTTTCCCTCCGTTCCATGACGCGACGCCAGGTGTGTGCACGTTCCAGTTGACGATCCTCGACTGTCTCATGGGTCTGGAGAAGGCGCTTCAGAGCAACTACATTTCGCCAAAGACATTCGACCTTCACGAATACCAGCACTTTGAGCGCGTTGAGAATGGTGACCTCACATGGGTCTCGCCCAAGTTCATTGCCTTTGCGGGGCCACACAACAACTACAGCCGTACGCCTCAAGGGCATGTGATGCTCACACCAGAACACTACATCCCATACTTCAAGAAGAGAAACGTGACGCTGGTCGTGCGCTTGAACGAGAAGCAGTATGACGAGAAGAAGTTTCTATCGGCGGGTATCGATCACCCCGACTTGATCTACCCTGATGGCACGAATGCTCCGATGCCAGTCCTCATGAAGTTCATCGAAGCGTGTGAGAAGACTCCTGGCGCCGTCGCAGTGCACTGCAAGGCTGGTCTCGGTCGTACTGGCACGTGCATCGGCGCCTACATGATGAAGCACGACCACTTCACTGCGCACGAGCTCATTGGTTGGTTGCGCATCTGTCGTCCAGGCAGTGTCATCGGCCCACAGCAGCAGTTTATGGAGAGCATCGAAGCCAAGATGTGGCAGCTCAACACCTTCGCCAAGTCCAACTCCAAGCCTGATCTGCTCGGCAAGTCGTCGTCTACAACAGTCGTCGGTCCACCAAGTCCAGACAGGACCATGGGCCGCATCCTTCCGCTCAGCTCAAGCACGGCGCGGAACACTGGGAGCCTCGTGGCGACTGGCAAGCTGGACAAGACCCAGGGCGACAAGCTCAACGACCAGAAGTACATGCGCTACTCGCGCAACAAGGCCAGCGTGCCCAGCGGCAGCATGTTCTGGTAGAGAGTCGAGAGAAGGACAACATATATTAGCGATACAGAAGTCGATGTATAATAAGACCGAGTCGGAATAGATCATTCGAACCCAATGGATGGATGGGTCCAAAGTGGGCAAGTGGGTACAAACCCAGAACCCAAAAATCCGCTGGGTTTTTGTGGATTCTTCTTCCTCTGAAACTGCATACGATGTCAGAGGCCATGATCCAACACTGTGTATCCTCCAGTTTGAGATGGACTTGATGTGTCATACCCTCTCTATCTCGATCGTCGGATAACACACCGTGACTCATTACACGCCGCCTCCACTGGCAGCACCTGAATGATGGTCCCCCGCTCTCTCTCGTTTCCTTCGTTTGTGCTCACAATTGAATCCCCCAGTCCCAGTCACATCCAGAGAAGCAAGTATGACCGCCGCGCAGAAGGTGAACCTCGTGTCGCAGGAGGGAGAGAAGTTTGAAGTGGCCGCGGAGGTCGCGGCCGTGAGTCAGCTCGTCAAGACGCTCACGTCCGAAGAGGACGGCGACGACGTGGCGGATGTGCCGCTGCCCAACGTCAAGGCTGCTGTGCTCGCCAAGGTCGTCGAGTTCTGCCAGCACCACCACAACGAGCCGATGAAGGAGATTGAGAAGCCGCTCCGCACCAACGACATCCGCGACGCCGTGTCCAAGTGGGACGCCGACTTTGTCGAAGCGCTTGAACAGGAGATGCTCTTTGAGCTAATTCTCGCCGCCAACTACATGGATATCAAGAGTCTGTTGGACCTTACGTGCGCCAAGGTGGCGACGCTCATCAAGGGCAAGACTCCAGAGGAGATCCGTGCGACGTTTGGCATCACGCAGGAGTTCACCCCAGAGGAGGAGCAGATGATCCGAGAGGAGAACAAGTGGTGCGAAGACATTTAGGCAGTTTCCATCTTTTCGAGTGCAACAAAAAAAACGGCTAAAGATGTCACCGTTAGTTTGAGTTCCGAATATATACGCTTTACTTATCCCTCAGAAACCTCTGCTATGTAGATTACGATGCACGGAGAATGCCGCGCTCGGAAAAGATGAAGCCATTGAGATGGAGCTCCGTTGTGGCTGGCTGGAATGAGTCTGTTGCGATCTGAATGTTGCGCTCTTTTGATTGCTTGGAGAAAAAGTCTGCGATCCGTCGAAGCTTTTTCTGCGTCTCTGCGCTAGCGACAACCCGTTGACCGATGAACACCAGCTCCGTGTCTTCCGCAAGAGCACGGTACACGGCGTTTGCGAACCTTTTCGCAGCCCGCTTCTCGCACTTGAGCTCAGCACTGAAGTAGTGACCTCGCCCATAAAATCGATCCAACTGCACCAGTGCGTCATCGTCTTCCTCAATCGCAGACACCAAGTACCACTCGAGCTGGGCAGCAACTTGTGGTGTTGAAGCATTTCCCTTGAGTCCTAATCTACCTCGGATCGCGACATACTGACAGATCCACTGGCGGAACAACTGGTCTCGAGGTCGTGGCAGCTTGATGAGACAACGCTCCATGAGGTCGATAAGCTCACGTGCTTGGGCATCGCGCTTGCAAGAACTGAGAACCTCTGCAGTGTTGGCGACCATGCTCAACCACAGCGTGTTCACGGAGCAGAGATTGTACAATCGACTGACGCTCGAGTTGGGATTCGCCACAATTGCTGTGGGTTGCGACTGCAAGTGTCGGTGAAACTTGTTCGTTAAGTGGATAACTGGTACGACGAGACCAGCCAAGCGCTCCCGCATCCCCTTCGAAAAGATATTGCGCTGCTTCTGCTTATTCACATGCTGAACAACACCGCCAAGCTTCTCGATGGTCTCCACAGCAGTCTTAGCGTTCGCTTCACGCGCTGAAACATCTATCTTAGGGTCTTTGAGAAGTTCGAGCGATTGCTTCAGGGTGTCTACGTCCTCCTTGGGTTCCAATGTCACGTCGTCGAGTGCTGAAGGATCGCTTGTGAATAGTTGTTGCATGCGATTGAGCATTTCTTCCACCGCTACTGATGGAGTTGTTTGCATGTCGATGCGTCCGATCATTTGGACGCTATTAGGGGTACGACTTGAGGACTTCGTCCCAGTTGATTCGCGACGCCCTCCACTATTTGCCTTAGTCGTCTTGGTCTGGCGAGTTCTAGCCTCATCACGTTGCTGCATCAATGCCTGCCGCAATCGTTTCGACTGTGCTTCATTCTCCTTTTCGAAAATGCCAGAGCGATCCTTGTGGGCATCGAGTACTTCAAGCTGACGTAACTGTTCCATCATAAGTGCGACAATCTTGCGTTTCCACTCTGGATCACTTGTGAGATCCGAAACACGATTACCAGCAGCATCTCGATTAAACACTTCAGCTCCCAGCGCCTTGAGCAACGTATACACTTCACGACGGTTGTGCTTCACAGCAAGGTGGGCAAGCGACTCCTTCGTGCGGTATGTGCAAGTGTTGAGATCGCGTTTGTTCTCCGCTTCTAACAAAATCCGCATAATATCACATTGGCCAACCATTGCTGCACAGTGCACAGCCAATGCATTGTAGAGATGATCGCGCGACACCACCCCAGCGAGCGCCCCGGGCGGCGGTGGATGGCGACAATGCAAAGATTGGAAGACCAAGGCGCCCATCTGAATCATCCACTCAACTAGCCGCTTGTCGTGCGCGGGACCAGCAGCTGCATGATGCAGCAGCGAACTCAACTCCGATCGAACATCGACTTCGCCATCGAACTTGGACAGATTAGTGAACTCGGCTGTGCCCACGGATGTGAGTGCCAAAATACTAGGCATTCGTCTTATAGCCTCTTTGAGTACAGCAAGCTGAAAAGCTGACAGAGGACCCTCGGCTTCTTCAAACATGTCCATGAGCTTCGAAAATGCATTATACTCGGCATCTCGACTACCACCGCCTCTTTCGATTTTCGCTGAGCCAAATTCTTGTTGGACCCAGTCAGGAGTCGCCGGAAATGTGAAGAAAGTTAGCTCGATTGGTACTGTTTGTTGGAACCACCGCTCGATGACCACTGCAGCACTTCTGGCAAACTGAGCAACACCCTCAGCATCGAGAAGACCCCGCGCAACAACGCTGTTAAGACGCAACAGACCCGCAGAAGACGAGTTCTCTTGGATGGATTCATCGTGCTGTAAGCAATCTAGTAAAGGAAGCAGTGGAAGCATAACTGCATCCTCCAATGCGCGGTTAGTAATGTATTGTTGGGACCAACCAGGTACGTCATCACGGGCCATGTTCGCATCGTAAGCTCGTCGCTGGTCGAGTGTGTCGCACAGCGCATTGAAGAGATCTGTGAGATCGTCGTTCACCTTGAGCATATCTCTAGCCAGCACACGAGACTCGAAGAGCTCACTAGTTGCGATGGACATCGCCGCGTCTAGAAGTGACGGCCACGTCAGACTGCTTTGATCCATGGGAAGAACTGACGTGTCCTTCTCAACCAGCATCCGATACACGCGTGATAGATCGCGAAAGTGATAATGCTCGCGGACGCGAACCCAGTTATCTCGAGCAGGGACCGGTTTGTTCCGAATGATGGAATCGACTGACGCGGCGGAGAAATGTGAGCTCAACATGTATGTGCGGAAGTACGCACCATGGCTTGCTGATGCACGTGATGGCGTAAACACAGCACGTTCGTACACGGATACTAGATCGTCCACAAACGAAATTCGTCGAAGCAACTGGCGGTCGCACAGCGCTTCATACAAATGGCAAAAGGCACGGAACCGAGAAGTCACCAGTATTGACTCGCTTCCGAGATGAAGAAAATGGAACTGGTTGTCAAGCAACGCAAATCCAGCCAATAATGGGTTGGCGCGAAGTAAACCAATCGTGTTGTCGGACTGCTTCAAACGGTCGCGAAGATCGACGAGCTTGCCGTGGAGAGCTTGATCGGCGCGACGGACTTCACCATGAGCAATGGAGTCCTCAAGTCGCTCCACCAAGTCCCACTTGTGCATGATGCTAAGGCTGATGGTGCGACCAAGACAACGATCACCCTGCAGTGCTGTAACCGACTTGATCCAGCATAGGGTGGTGAAGACAAGAGAGATTGTTACACGCTTCGATCGGAAGTAGTCATCCAACAGCTTGAAGAACCATCCAGTGAGCGATGAGTCGTCTTGGCGAACACCAGCAACTCGATTTGCGAGGATAGTATTGAACAACAGTGGCAGTTGCTGCATTAAGAACGCCGACGGAGCTTGAGGGAGTGGTAGCATATAGTCGGGCGTGCGTTCCTCGTCATAGTTCTCTCCGAAGAAGCCATCTCGAAGGATTAACGTCTGTCGTGGATCGCTCGGTATCGCAGATGTGAACGTCATTAACGCACTCACAGCCCATATATACTCAGCCAAGAATGATCCTGGGACAAATCGCGGCGGTTGCTTGAGGGGTGCTGCTTGTTCGAACTCGGTCATGATGCCGTCAAATAACTTCATCGTCGCAGAAGATGCTAATCGGTCTTGAAGGAGCGTTCCCACATCCTGCGCTAAGCGAATTGATGGGAAGCGCAGCTGTAGCTTCGCGATCACAGCGTCGGCAAATTGGATCGCCATTTTTGCGACCACAGTGGCTTCGACAAGCGTTTTACGCTGGAGTTTCACGTCCACATAGGCGTTGTACACACTCTTGAGGAGTTCTTCAAGCTCCAAGAGAAAGCAGGCGAACTCCATATCTAGATCCTGTGCGAAGGCATAATCAAAAAGCTTCTTGCGCTCCTCCTCAGTCAGTGGGGCTTCGCCCGCATTGCCTTCTGGCTCGACCACAATTGTATCTGCATCCGGGAAGAACTCGTCCGGCACACTCAACACCTCGTAGTAGTTGGTGTACTTGCCTGACTTGACGTCTGCCGTTTCCGCTTGACTAAGTGCTGCTTGGGTTCGGTTCTTGACGAGAACACCCGAGAGGGTGGCGTACCACGTCTTCAACCGCCGGACGAAATGCTCATGCGAGAGATTGGCGTCGCCGGACGACGTCGCTGTCGGCTCTTGGAAGTACTGCGCCACGTGCTCTCGTAGTGTGATGGCGCACTGACACGCCACCAGAGCCCTGGGGAGCTCATGGAGGAGCTTGGGGGAGAGCGTCGCCACGCCCTCACCTTGGATCTTGTCGACGATGCGATGCAGCACCTCGAGCGTCACGCGGTCGCCGGCTTTCGAGCGTCGTCCGCCGCCGCCGCCGCTGTGGCTGCGCACACGCACGAGCCAGTCGAGGAAGAACTCGGTGGCGCGCTTGTACTTGCGGTAGATGCCGCTGGGGAACGACGGTGACGACGACGAAGCCATTATCAGGCGCCGTTGGATCGCTTTTGATCATGAGGATACAGCTCAACCGTACTTAACGAATCGCACTTAGTAGACTCTCTCTAAAGTACGATTGTGCTGCTTTCCGCGCTCAACTCGTGCGTTCGGATCAAAAGCACCAGCGCGGGGACACTCGAGCACTCGACAGACGCCGCGTTTCCGACGCCCCCACGCCGCCAAGAGGACCAACACGCAGTCAAGATGGTGAGGAAGAGAGTGGAGTAGGCTGTCATGCAGTCGCGGGGTCTCAACGCGCGCTGGATGGCTCGTTCTGTAGGGAGACGCGCGACCGGTGCTGCTCCAGCTCATGGAGGAGAAGCTCCTCGTGCCAGGTACGCAGACACCACTCATCCTACTAGATGAGCGAATGTGCTAACACTTAGTCTCGCACATGTGTTGACAGGGGCCAAGAAGCTCTACGTGTCGTACTACCGCAAGCGCGTGTACGCCGACTTGCTCTCGGACGGCTCCATCCGCTTTAAGGACACGATCTACATCTCCCCCGTGCCTTGCGCGCTGCAGATGAAGCGGACACTCAACCCCTGTACGTAGCAGGACCTAGCGATTGATTCCACCACGAGCTAACTGACTGCCTTGCTTTGCAGCATTGAAAACCGATGCCGGCTGGTCCACCATGTTTTCCGCCGCGTCCGGCGAGAGTCTCAAAGACATCAAGGACAGACTCAACATCCGCAAGCGCGGGCCCAACTCGCGGACAGTGAACAAAGACAAGAAAGCGGTAGCGTCCACTGCGGCTGCTACGGCCAATATCACGCCGGTGCGCTCGAACGCCACGACGAGCACCACGTCCGGATCGACGAGTGCCAGCTCCAAAGAGTCTGGGACACGTCAGTCGGTAAGACAGCGTTTTGATTTGCAGTCCTGAGGAATGCTGATACTGATGATCTTGTAGCGCTGCGGTGTGTGCAGGAAAGACACGGCGACTGATGCGATCGTGTGCACTGCCTGCAAGAGCCGTACACACATTCAGTGCGCGCAGCCTCCACCAGAGAAGGTAAGTGCTATAAGGCGCTCGAAAGTTGCGCAGCAATGTCTAATACTTGCCGACGATGTGATGGCGACAGGGACCGGCTGGATCGTGGTTCTGTGACCAATGTCTTACTGATCAGGTACGTTATTATAGGAGGATCGACAACTGACAGCTCACTAATCTTTTGATGATGCCAGGCGGACAGTCTTCTCGACTTTTTGCGTCAAGCGCGCCGTGTTGTAGCTGCCAAGCTCAACCTGGATGATGATGACGTTGCATCGGTGGAGGACGAACCTGCCACTCTGTCGGAGGCGGAGAACGACAAGGATGCGGAAACCAGTGCTGATGCTTCCGAGGGCCTAGGAGCCCCAGTAACTTCTAACGATGACACCACTCTCGAAGCGTCGGCTGATTCTACAAGTGCTGAAGATGTTGGAAAAGCGCAAGATGCTACGGAGACTAAGGACCATGATATCAGCATGGAGGAACATGAAGCGACTCCTGCTACAGAAGAAACCGACACTGTAGCCAAAGCTTTCAATGTCGTTGAGCCGCTTTTGAAGGGAACTGTACGTGCTAGGACGGTAGGTCTCAGTGACAGCTATTCGGTGCTGATGGCTGTGGTTTGTAACACAGACCGAAGAGCGCTTCGTGTCTCTGCTGGATCAACTTATCCACGAAGTATCATCCAAAAGCGACCGCACGGTAAGAATTTGTGTTGTGTGTCGCCCAAACCACGCAACCTGATTGCTTTTGTGTGCAGGATATCATCACGAATAGTACCGGCGCAACCCTCGTCCATTTGGCGAAGACACGGCTTGTGTCACTGGTTGAGCGAGGTCTCAGAGACGTAGAAAAGGCCGCAGTCGAGTTGAACGATGACCATGAGACGGACAGTGCTGTGGAAGATGACGACAGTGTCCTTGATGCCGCTCCCGCTTCGACACCAGCAACGCAATCTAGTTCAGCGATCGACGAACTCTTGCGCCTCTTTGACCTGAGACATCAAGTTCTCCAGTCTAAGAGCCATTTCGAGAAGACGACGGCAGCTCTAGCCACACGCGCAACGAAGCGTCTCCGTGAAGCTGAGTTGGATCTCATGGAACTGGAAGAGGCGCGAACTGTCGAGGCGAATGCCGTGACAAAGATTGCGAATCTGATCGACCAGTACACAAACGATCTACGTGGATCGCAAGACAAGCTGAGACTGAATCAGGTATTACTCGAAAGCATCACACGTCGACGCAAGTGGATCCGTAGCACCAATCTCTCCCGCCAGTTCGTGCCGGCATATCGATTTTGTGCCAAGCAGATGATCACAAGCTCGGATCAGCTCCTAGTGACGGTGCTGCTAGACAAACTGCGTGACGTCGCGCGTCTTCTTAGTGAATGGAACAAGATGGAAACGCACTTCGAAACGATGTCATCGACGCTACAGGAACGCCTCGACGCGCTCAAGATCAAGCGTGAGGTTGGCCCTGGAAATGACGCCCGGC
The DNA here is from genome assembly GCA_020085045.1 of Pythium oligandrum. Classification (NCBI taxonomy): domain Eukaryota; phylum Oomycota; class Peronosporomycetes; order Pythiales; family Pythiaceae; genus Pythium; species Pythium oligandrum. Next base: position 11,968 of record JAHRIK010000036.1, on the reverse strand, counting down.
CTGTGCCTCTTTTTGCGCGTGTCAAAATCCCACCGTCGCGTCGTCTCTTGGAGCGCCAAATCGCAAACTACGCTGCAAACATGAAGGCAATAGGCGATCGTCGTGTGCAGATGCGTCGTGTTCTTCGATCGATCCTCGACATTGCGCGTGCCGAGCATCTCTCGTCGGATGTGGTTGATGCTACAGTCGTATTGTTGCGCAAGTGTGGTGAAGAAGATGAAGTGATCAAGATTGAAGAAGAGAGTGACGAGAAGGCTGACAGCGAAAATGATACTGCTGAAAAAGACGAAAAGGACTCGACCCGACCGGAGGCAAGTGCGATAGATGATTCCACTGACCCGAATGACCGCGATTCGAAGCGACAACGAACGGAGGGTAGCTTCACGGCATCGGACGGTGGTTCGCGTGAAGGGACAGATGGAGAGAAGAACTCACCTGTCAAGACGGAGCCGAGTGATTCTGCAAGCTCCAGCAATGCGCATGAACCCGCGTCAGCTGTTGACCAAGGGAATTCACCGAAGACGCCGGCCCTTAAACCCACCCAGGAGGTGATTCAAGTGGATGACAGCGATAGTGGTGCTGGTTCTGAGCCGTCAGATTCTCCAATCCGTGGTAACTCGTTGAAGAATGGCTCCCCAGGAGTGCTTGGTGGATCTCGAACCGGTTCGGCGGACTCGGTGCGTGTCAAAAAAGAAATGTTGGATCATGCCACACGCGCGCAACCAGCCTCTTCGTCACCCGCAGTGACCGAATCCAGTGTCCTCAGCAGTTTGGTCGACTCGCGTTCGCCTAACAGCTGGGGCCAGTCAGCGGCATTGCAACCTTCTATGCCTCATTCTGACCTTGTCCATTCAGGGAAGCCAGTAACGCAGTCCCAGGGTGTTGCAAACCAACCACAGTCACAGGACAAACAAGCTGCTTTCGACCAGTTCTCGTTGCAATCACAGCCCACTCAATCACAAGTGGCGGCTTCGTCTTCTCTCGCTCCTGATATGAGCCGTTCGCAGCAGCCACCTCCACAGGAGGCGCGGCGTCCAACGCCACAAACGTTTGCACAGCCGTCACAGCAGCAGCAACAGGGCTATGCGATGACGTCAACGCGACCATCACATGATCCATCGCCGTCACGTCAATCTCCGTTTTCTCAGCAGGCGAATCAGGTGCGTCAGTCTCATGGTTTCCATCTCACGGATGCACTAAGTGATGCGCCAACTTCCGACTTTGCGCGACAGTCGTCCATACGTGACCAGACGCATGCATTTCACTCGCAGCAACAACAGCAACAACAGCAACAACAGCAGCAACAGCCACAGCAGTATCACCGCTTCCAAGAACAGCAGCAGCAGCAGGTGGCTCATCGCAACGCCATGTACAACGACGTTCACAAGACCAAAGTTCCAACACCGCAGGATTTGTTCGGTGGGCCGACTTCAACGACGACGTCGAACGAGGCGATGCCGATGCAATCTCGAGTTTCTCAGCAACGCCAACAAGCTCCTCCGACTGCCGCTCAGCAGCATCAAGTCCAGCATCAGCAGCACTCGTACGTGCAGCATCCGCACCAGCCAAGTCAGCAAATGCTTCATCATGCACACCACATGAATACAGCCAGTGGCTTGGGGCATCAGGCGCACCCCATGGTGAACACCACTGCGACCGGAGCTACGAACCACCAGTTCCATAACACCGCCCCTCATGCTGCTTACTACGGTGAGAATGCTCACACCCAAACAACCCACCATATGATGCATAATGCACCGGCGCCTCACGACGTTTTCGGGACTCACAACCTCGGCACGGCTCCACACCAGCACCAGCAGCAACTCCATCCACACGCTCTCTTCCAGCCGGATGTGGCGCGTGCCAGCGTTCCTGCCGACTTCCAGGCGCATTTCGGAGGTGGACGAATGTTCCGCGACCCGAACGACACAAGTGGCATGGACCCTTCGAACGACATGTCGGAATGGCAGTAAGTAGGGCAATAGTTGATCAAGTTGCAAGATGCTGTCGCTGTGGCGGGTGGTGTCATTATAAATTACGAGAGTCGACCACCATTACAGTACTGTATCCATCCATCCATCCATCCAGCTGTATGTTCATACAAGTCATTCACTCCTTTGTAGATCGGCTATGCCGAGACCGAGCGTGCCGCCACGGACATCTGCTGATGCAGACGAGATTCTAATCGACGGTGCGTGTCCGTGGCGCGTTCCAGATCCTTCTCGACCGCCGTTTTCCACGTGATGATGACTTCAAGCTTCTGGATGACGATACGGTGCATGAGCACGATCACGTTCTCACCTGCGCGAAGCTTACGCGTGCCTTCGACCGACAGCGAGCTCTTGCGGTCGTAGTTGACGCGTGCGCGCTTGGCGAAATCCACGATTGCCTGCGGGAACTTTGGTGGACGCACGTTCAGAAGCTCTGGCGCGTGATTCCGATATCGACGTCGGGCCTCTGGCTGAATGACGTGAGATGCCGCCTCGATCGAGTGGCCAGCTTCGACAGCAAGCAAGTAAGGCCCAGTCACGAATTCCTTCAGAGTACCCCCGTAGGATGGTGACATGATAGTTGAGAGTGCAGTCTGTAGCTGCTGCAGACTCTGGCGGTACATGCTTGCGCACTTCTCCACCTGCTTCTGGATGGACTCGCACGCACGCATCTCCGACACGAACATGGCAATTCGGGTATTGAGCTGCTGGACGTCAGGCGTGGCAACTGTCGTGAGAAGATTGCTCAGGATGTCTTGCTTCTCTCGCTCGAGCTCCTCCATCTTCCACGACAGCTCCGTGGCATCCCCCTGCTCCATACCCATACCCAACGGCACGAACGTCGTGCGTCGCGTGTCCTGCAAAGACACAGACTGACGCTCGAGTCGCTGGAGCTCCGCATCGACCATCGTGGACTCGGCCATACGCTCCCAGAGCTTGGTCTTGAGCGACTCGATGCGCTGGTCGCGGTTGAACACAAAGTAGCGTCGGAAGCTACTGCGCTCGTGACGTTCGATCTTGTCGAGCAGCTCCTTTTGCGATTGGATCGCAATACAGGAGTCACGCTCCACGCGCTTGAATTCGGCCTGGACTTGTTCGAGTTCGCGATTGAACGGGAGATCAGTCGACATTCGCGAGATACGTTCAATCTCCGAGTTGACATCCTCGAGCTTCTGGAAGAGCTCGCGATCAAACATCATCGTGGACGAGGAGAGCGAGGACGTCGCTGGCGAGAGCGTTGGGATCATGCGGGAAGCGGTCGAGGATGAGGCCGGCGACGGGATCTGGTTCTGCTCGGGCGTGGGCGGCGCGGACCCCTCGGTCTCGCTGGACGTGGACTGCTTGAGCGGCGGCCGCACGGATCCCGCCGCGGAGGCAGCAGCGACGTCACTCATCGAGGTCGAGGACGCGGACGGCGGCGAGGACGTGGAGTTGCTAGGCGCCATGCGAGACCACTCGAGAATGAGAGAGAGAGAGAGAGAAAGAGAGAGAGTCAGGGAGCTCGTCGGGTTGGTCACGCTTCTGACGTCGCTCGCTCCTTCTTCGGCGGTGGAAGGGCCGCCACACAAACAACCAACACCCAAGGCGGCGCACATAAAAAACCCACGCCAAAAATTACTTACGGCCAATAAAACCTTGGGGATCACCGAAACGGGCCAATCGCAGACGCAGATGGCCCCGATCTTTGCAACCCTAGCGCGCAGGACTGTCTACGAACCAGACGGCCACTCGCGCGGGGTCTAACAGGACGAACAACAGCGGTGTACTGGACTCGCGTTACTTCACACGGTGGTTGTGTCTCTTAGTTGCGTGCGTGTAAGACGACCGAGATGACCATGGTGAGCGCCTGGCCGGTTGGCTCTGACTACTCGGCGAGCAGACGTCGACGGGCGCACGCATGTGGCGACTTTTGCTCGGCCTCGCGTGCATCAGGGCATCGTGCAGTCACGCCCAGCTGCTCCATGGCGTTGCGGATCGTGTGTACGGCGCGCTCGTGGGCTTGCTCGACGTGCACGTGATGGAAAAGTGCTGTCCGTACGTCTCGCGCTACGCCATTGGTCGCTATCCAGGCGAGTGGGAAACACACGGATGGGTACCTGCACTGACAATGCGCGTCTTTCCATTCCACGCGAGACACACGCGCTGCTGGAAGATTGCAAACGCAACTCAAGAGAGTCACATATGGTCTCGCATCGATACCCGCTCTGTGTCCAAGTCATCGCAAGCATTCTGTCTACCTGCGTCGGATGAATCTTCTCCAGTCAGCATCCACTACATCCAACGGCGCGATAACACAGCATCGTACATCACGCAACCGCTTTGGTCGGTCGATCCACGCAAGCGCGAGATCAGCGAGCTGCCCGGCTGGCCTCGCAGCAACGACTCGACGTTTCTTGTCATCAACCCTCCGGCTTACTACTATTGGCGTGCTGTGGCACCCTTGCGACTCATCTCGCACGTGTGGCTTTACGCGACGGTCGATGCCTCTCGGGTCGACTGCCCACGAGCTCAAGCCGTTCCGATAAACCTCAATCACGGCTTCCCTCTCGAGCCCATGGTCTTCTTCTGTGTCAAGTACGCTCCTGTGCGTGCGGTCAACCCGTGGCTCAATGTGACTGGGCAAGAACGACTCGACTACCTGGTCAGCCTTCACGCGAGCAGCAAGTGCTCTGAGCACTTGGAACAGCTCGTGTTGCTCATCGATGATCGCATCGAGGGCAAGCGCTCACGACCAGCGATCCCCCACAACTACAAAATGCTCGACGCCGAGGGATCACCTCTCGTCTATTGCATGCGAAAACGTCCACTTGTCGAACATGGGCGTGTGGTGCCTGCGCATACGTTCGTCCAGAGTTTGCACGTTGACGTAACTCGTCTACGACGCTATCGTCTCAACACCAAAGCCAACTCCCCTTCAGTATTTATTGCAAAACAGTCCCCGTGAATCGCCCCTACGGTAGAAGACTTGCGCTCACCGCACGTCGTATTAAGTTATTAGAATTGATCACTTCTCCTACACCTTCTTGCGCGTGCATTCCTTGAAAGGAGGACGGCAGCCGTAGTCGGCGCTGGTCGTGTGGAGAGTTGCGTTTTGGTACCTGGCACAAGACAATTAGCAGTTAGAGTCCAAGACGAGTCACTTCAAGTTGGTGCAACGGACTTATCCGATCCAAGCTTTCCCTTGAGTGCCGCGATGCGGTTTTCGTAAGTGAAATCTTCAAGCTTGGCATTGTCGAGATAACAAGTACCATACTCCTCCCACCACTTCTTGGCGGCAAGTCGCTCACTTTCGATTTGCGACGTCAGGTTCGCCTGCTTGGAGACATAGTCAACTTCCTTGGTCTCTTTGGCCTTGGTTGCCATGATCTCTCTGGGCTGCTCGTGAGAAAATGAGCGAGTTTGGACAGAGCTGCATGCTGGATCTGTCACTAAAATAGCTACAGCAGATGATGTTCTGAGGAGCAAGTTGGAGCAAGTTCTAGAAGAATCGTGACAAAACACTCTGTTGCAAACCATCTGTCCACTACGTATCTTGCACATACAAAAACTCTCTTCGACAGTGGCCTAGTCCTCCATCGTCTTCAACGAAGGAGAGACATCGAATGGAGCTTCTGTGCGAGCACGAACTTCATCGACAGTGGTCGTGGACGCAATCTCGACCAACATGAGGCCCTTTCCAGGGATGACATCAAACACGCCGAGCTCAGTGATAATGGTGTTGACCACCTGCTTGCCTGTGAGTGGCAATGAGCAGTCTTTGAGGATTTTGAAGGCACCACCCTTGGCGTTGTGTTCCATCGTCACAACCACACGGTTTCCACTGCCCACGAGGTCCATGGCACCACCCATGCCCTTGACCATCTTGCCTGGGATGATCCAGTTAGCCAAATCGCCGTTTGCCGCAACCTGCAAAGCGCCGAGAATCGTCAAGTCGATGTGACCACCACGGATCATCGCAAACGAGTCCGACGACGTGAAGGTTGACGAGCCAGGGAGATACGTCACAGTTTCCTTGCCGGCGTTGATCAAGTCAGCATCCTGCTCGCCTTCCTTAGGGTAAGGACCCATACCCAGCAGACCGTTCTCACTCTGAAGAACGACCTTTACGCCCTCAGGGAGGTAGTTGGAGGCTAAGGTTGGCAAACCAATACCAAGGTTGACGTACATGCCGTGCTTGAGCTCCTTTGCCGCGCGCTTGATAATGCGCACACGGTCAGGCGAGATACGGGCTTGCGAAGTCTACAAATGAGTGCGACGTTAGATCTGAGCATGGTTGCGTATTCGGGTAAGGCTTACCGAACTGTCGGACAGCGTAAGTCGCTCAATGCGCTTCTCGAGATTTTGAGACTTGAAAATGCGCTGGACAAACACACTTGGAACGTGGACTTCGTCTGGGTGAATCTCACCAGGCGCAACGAGCTCCTCAACCTCGGCGATCGTGATCTTGCCAGCCTTAGCAGCGTCGACATTGAAGTTTCGTGTCGTGCCGCGGAAGACAAGGTTACCATCGGTGTCACCCTTCCACGCCTTGACAAGGGCGTAGTCGCCAGTGATGCCCTCTTCCATCACATAGTTGCGTCCATTGAATTGGCGCGTTTCGCGTGCTGGACTAGGAATATCGGTCGTGCCATCCGAGTTGAGCTTGATCGGGAATCCGCCCTCTTGGATGATGGTACCGTACGCAGTAGGGGTATAAAACGCAGGAATACCCGAGCCACCTGCACGAATTCGCTCCGCCAAAGTTCCCTATATAAAGCAAAGTCGACCATGTCAGTGCATGTCCGCTTCGGGTAAAGGTTATAGTAGTCGGACCTGTGGCGTCAGCTCAACTTCGAGTTCGCCAGTGAGATAGAGCTTCTCAAAAAGAGCATTCTCGCCCACGTAAGAGGAGATCATGCGCTTGATCTATGGTAAACACATAACTTGTGATGAGGGAATGGATGTACATCGAATAGTACTAGCTGAGCGACGTACCTGACGCGTCTGAAGGAGCAAGCCAAGTCCGAAATCGTCAACACCAGCATTGTTGGAGACACATGTCAGGTTCTTCGCACCCTGTCATCGAAATAGGTGCTTGAGTGTCTCTATCGTGGGAGCAACCATGATGCGACTATCTATACACGTCGTACCTGCTTGACCAGGGCGGCGATGCTGTTCTCAGGAATACCGCAGAGACCGAAACCACCAACGATCCTGCCGACATGACTACCGTCAGTATTTTCTACCGGTACCCCCTCATGATCAAGGAAAGGGCGTACAGCTTAGCGTTGTCTGGGATGTCCTTGACGGCGTCGTCCGCGTTCGGGTAGACCTTGTGGTGGCTGAGGCGCACCTATACGTCACTCGTGAGACTCTCTCGTCGCTCTATCCACTCGTGTGTCATTCCTCGCGTACCTGGCTGGCCCAGCGCGTGTCGGCGCGCAGAAGGGCGACGGCGCGACGTGTTTGGTGGCGGAGCATGACGTGCGCGTGTCGACGGAGATTCGCGAATGGTGTGGCATTCGTCTGCAGATCCGCTTGAACTTGGAAGGTTGAAGAACCGTCGACCAGCTGGGTGGGACCGGTTCACTTCGGTTCGGTATGAGTGGTGAACCAAACCAACCCAAAATATGGCAACACAACAAACCCAAAGTAACAGATTTCATCAGTAGTACGAAGTATATTCGAGTGAGATGCGACCCACCTACTGCTAACAAGACAACTTGACACGACTATGTTGGACACATTTACAAGTCCTCGCCGACCCACGCGTTCCAGTTGACGTGACCCAATGGGCAATCATTGGTGAGGGCGGTACCAGTGACCTTCTTGATCTCCTTGCCATCACGACGCACAATAATGTTGACGGGACCCATGGCACCGCCCTTCTCCGAGTCAAAGTGGAACAGACCAGCCTTGTCCGACTTGTACACCTTCTCGGGAGCCGAACCAATCTGCACGGCGACTTCGGCGGCGGCATCGAGAATGACCGTCACGTACACCTTTTCCTGCTGAACTTCGAATGGCTGGAAACCCTTCTGGTACGCGATGTTGTTACCAGTCGTGGCACCGCTGGCACATGCCTTGCCGTAGGTTGGACGGTACCAGAACACCACCTTGTCGTTGCCCTTTGGCACATCAATGCCCTTGTAGCGAGCAATATAGTTGGGCAGAGTCTTGAGCCACGCCTGGTGAGGCATGTCCTTGCAATAGCCAGCACCCTGAGGGAAGCTCTTCTCGTAAAGAGGACCGATGTAGTGCGATTCACCAAAATCGTTCCAGGTGATGATCTCGACCATTGATGGCTGGAACTTGATGATGTCCTCCCAGCGGTAGTGCCAGAGGTTGTCACCACGCCAGAGCCAGTTCTTGTTCCACTGCGGAAGGTTAGTGTAGAACCATGGAGAGACACCCATCAAGTAGTGCTTGCCACCGAGCGCATTGCGCCACAAGTCGTCGCCGTCCGTGTGAAGCGAGTTAGGTCCATCTGGCCAGGCATTCCAGTTGAAGGCACCGTCAATCTTATCCAAGTGAGCCTTGATGCCCTCTGGGCCGAGCGACGACCAGTCAGGAACAAAATAGCAGTTGGTCGCGCCCTTAATGGAGATCCAGTCGTTGGCGCTGCCTGGGCCTTCGAAGGTGGAAACGTATGGACGACCGTCGAGCAAGTAGTAGCTTGGACGGCCCTTGTAGCGGTTGATGAGGTCGATGACGGTGGCAGGTGGGAAGGCACCGTGGGTAGCGTAGTCGAACGAGAAGAAGATCTTGAAGCCGACCTTGTCAGCAGCGTCGAACGCATTATTGATGATCTTGTCGTTGTTTGGGTCGTTGTTGCCGATGTTGAGGGCAAAGCCGTCAATGTAGAACTCCTTGGCCAACTTCATATCCGAGACCCAGTTGTCTGGCGTGAGATCAGCAGCGACACCGGCGACGTGGTGCGCGAAGACCATCTTCTGCGCGGCAACCGCCGAGGCGGCCGAGGCGAGCGTCAGCGTCAGGAACGCGAGGAACGCCTTCATCTCGACTTCAGCTGGATGGAGAAGGTTGGAGAATGGCTGATCATGCACCGCGAGTTCCTCCAAGCATCATTCTGGGACGCCAAGACATGTGGCTGGAAAGGCAGTATACTAAAAGTGAGTGATTTCAGCAGTGTACCACAAATTGGTGGTTGTGCTTCTGGACCAGCTGGCGTACCCAAAGTGGCTGCTTCCACGAAAACGATAAGCATCGCGCGAGTGAATTTTTAAAAACACTCGCGGGAAACCAGAGGGATGATGTACTGGATGCGAGTTGCAGTGACCACTACCCGAAGGAGGACGGCTATCTCCTCCTCGATAGATCCGTCGATGTGGATGAAATGTCGTCACCAAAAGTATAAACAGGAGCACTGCGCGTGTGGAGGAAAGGCGCAACCAGGTTTGATGATGGTGAGTAATCAGACTGTCTGTGAAAACGAATACCCGTCTAGTCACTCGCGCCAATCGCGGCTTCAAGAATCGCCACAAGGCTCATGTATCCCTGATCACGGGCATTCGCAAGCGCCTTGAGACCGCCCTACGCAAACCACCGTCACAATCTCAATCAAGCTAGCAACAGAAATGTTTGACGTACCTCCTTCATCGCGTGCACGTTCGCGCCATGGGCCAGAAGGAGATGTACGATTTCTACTTTTCCCTGAGACGCGGCGAAATCCAGTAGCGTCATGTCCTGGCAAGTGTCTTTGAGTTCACGGCTCTGCAGCGAGATTGAGGCGGCTGGACGTACCTCCACTATCGAGTTAGCGTCGAATCCATTCTCGAGAAAGATAGCTAGTGTCTCAGTTCTGCCATATACTGATGCTACCACCATCGTCATCTGGCGCAATTCCTGCACAGGCAGCGATTGAGCGGCAGGAAACGTTTGAGGTGCAGTCAGTATTACGTACCCCAACGACCTCGGCACCGTAACTTAATAGTACGCGGGCGATATTTGGACTTGCCCGTTTGGCAGCACACAAAATCGCGCACTTCTCATCCTATTGTCAAATCAGTCAAGGACACATTCTCCAAGGTCCACCCGATATTACTACGTACGCTATACTTCGCATTGATAGAGGCGCCACCCTCCAATAATGCTATCACAGTCGCCGCGTCACCGTATTTGGCTGCACAATGCAGAGGCGATCGTCCGCGCTACACGATCACAAGACCGATTCATCCTTCTAGCATCCAAAATAAATATCTCAGTGCACAAACCTCATCAACAGCGTTTACATCGGCACCGAAGCCCAGCAGTAGTGTTACCATCTCGGCTCGACTGGCTAGCGCCGCAAAGTGGAGCGCTGTCTTCCCATTCTATGTATATAAAATACTCGACAGTCAGCGAGCCTCCAACCTCTGCAAACGCGCAAGCACATCCACCTCGTCCCGCCCACCGATGTCAACACCCAATCTCACTAGAGTGTGTACGATCTCGTTCTCTTCGCCCGTTGATGTATACGAGAATAAATACCCGTATTCCTTTTGTCATCATTAGCGAACCCAGTCACGAATTATATCCAGAACGCGCGCACAGCCATACCTTTCGTCGAAAACCCTAGTCACCATGCATTCCGAGCATAGCTTCTGCCGCCTCGACGCTACCAGTAGCCATCACACCAAAGAGAGCGAGTCGTCCATCCTAACACAAACTTTAGAGCTAGATCCAAGACATAACTTCCAGGGCACACTCACAAAATCACCGCCCATCCGAGATACTAGTGACTGCAGCAAATGCTTTTGACCTGACCATGCGGCGTAGTGCAGTGCTGAGCGGTTACGCTAGAACATAATGACGCACGTCAATTGATCAATATAAGGAAGCTTAACGTGGAAACGTACCTCATCGCACGCGAATATATCAATATCGAGTGCCACAAGTGCATTCACTGTCTCCAAGCTACCACTGAACACTGCCATGTGAAGGACAGTTGCGTGGTGCTATGGACACAACGCAATGAGCCTCGTACCATACTCTTTCCTACCAAGGCTACTCACATCAGCGACTGCAGATAGGTTTGCGCCATGCGCGACCAAGTGCTCAATCACGTTGACTTGACCTGCTTTTGCGGCGACAAGTAGCGGAGTCATGCCAAACTTGGATACGCACCATAAGTTAAGCTCGTGATCCGCAAGCAAAATTGCTGATGGTGTACGTACCATGTCCAGTTTGTCAACATCTGTGCCATGTCGTAGAAGCGTCATAACACCCTCGACATTTCCAGAGCGGCTCATCTCGTGTAGCTCTGACTCATCGACCTATTGATGGTAAAGGTTCGTTCGATCCAATGTTTGATACGACAATTCGATAATCAATTTGTAACACTACTTACCTGCTCGTTGTCTTCTATGCTTTCGATTGCCGATGTACCGTGCATCCCATGAGAACTCAGTGTTTCCAACACGAGTGAATGGCCATTCACGGCTGCAATATCCCAAGGGGTTTGCTCGCCCTAGTATATATATTGTGAATGAGCATCTCTTTCGCCATTTCCACCAAGTAGGCGAACGCACATTGCTATAGATGGTGGCATCAGCTCCATGGGCCAAGAGCAGGTTGATGATTTCAACCTGACTCTCGTGTGCTGCAAGATGGAGCGCAGTCCAGCCATTCTACAGATACAAAATGTTATGCTCATTTCCACTCGTTGCGTCAAAGAATTATGTGCACGAACACACATTATCTTGCACATTGGAGTCCACGCCATGAGCGAGGAGAAGTTTCACCATACCCGCTTGGCCAAACCAACTCGCATCCTGGAGCGCGTTACGTCCGTCTGGGGTTTAGGGTTTAGGGTTTAGGGTTCAGACGAGAAGAGAGAGGGTTTAGGGTTTAGGGTTTAGGGTTTAGGGTTTAGGGTTTAGGGTTTAGGGTTTAGGGTTTAGGGTTTAGGGTTTAGGGTTTAGGGTTTAGGGTTTAGGGTTTAGGGTTTAGGGTTTAGGGTTTAGGGTTTAGGGTTTAGGGTTTAGGGTTTAGGGTTT